>PVJA010051325.1:0-12923 GCA_004027025.1 Myocastor coypus | reverse complement strand
GGAGGGAGGGAGGGAGGGAGGGAGGGAGGGAGGGAGGGAGCCGTGCCCGTGGCCCAGTGAGGCCACCCCATTGCTTGCAACTCTCACGGCCTCCTCTCCCACACCCTCCTCCTCTGGGCCTGTCCCCAACACTTACATTACTCTTACTTAATTTGGCAAATTTAGATATTTTATGGAATTTCTATCCATGCCACATGAGCACATAACTCAGTTATGTAAGCAAGCCCTTTATCCCCTCGGTCGTCTTACCCAGCATCTACAGTTTACGGATTGCTAGCTCGAGGAGGTACGCATAAGAAAAACTGAGTGTCACCAGCACCTCAGTGCGAACGGAGCTCTTTCTGTCGCACCGCCACCATCTCCTCTCCATGCCTGCAGACTCTCTCGCCCGCCTGTCCCTGATGGTTTCCAATGGCTCCTTGAAAGCCTTTCACATGAAGAAGAGCAACGCTTCTTAGCAGTAAAATACTCAAACGTAGCGGGGAATGCATTTCACTTCTTTCTTGAACATTTAATTTCTGGAGCCGTCTTCCTTGGCACTCGATCTGAATGCGATCCTCTTTCCATCTGCTCCACAGCCGTCGCCATGCAGCGTCTCGAAAATTCTTACTCTTTTTTCTGAGAACGTCCTCCTGCCTTGGTCATAATTCGCTCTTCTGCACTGGTCCGCTCTTCTGCTGTGCTCCCCGGGGAGCTTCCAGAGATACTGAGATAAAGCACTGGAGACGGTGCATGCTGACATGATTTTACTTTAGCTGGGTGCTTCATGAGCATTTTGCTTCAGCAGAGATTGGTAAAGCGAGAACTTCATAAGCGAAAGGCAGCGTCCCGTGGATTTTCAGGTTACATCGTCCCCATGGACACGACACGTCACATCTAACTTCTTTGGACGGGGTCTGCCCCCAGCACCTGCCACTGCCCTCTCCTCTGCACAAACAAACACTTTACAATCTCTCTTTACCTCCAAAATTCCACCATGAAAATTTCACTAGATTGTTCCTCTTCCATTAATATACACGTCCAACAGGCAGATCCGTGCCAATCAGTTCTGGGTATTTTTCAAAATGGTTCTTAAATATTTTCCTTCCCTTAAGTTCATCTGTATCTCCTAGAATGTCCATTTTCTGAGATATTGTGCCCTTAAACAGACATCTAAATGTGTTATGAGTTTGTGTTTTCCAATATCATGTTATCGTTTTGTTATATAATCCAGAATATTATTCGCTTCATCCTCAAGGCCATGTAATTAAATTAACTTGCTATTTTAAGAAATGAAATCAACAAATCAGGTAGCCTTACACAGCTCATATTCTCCTTTTCTTCTTGCTTAAAACATCTTTCTTTTATTTACTTTTTCTAAAGGTAAAGTGTTTGTTTTCATTTTTTGTGTAGATATTATGTTTTTTATTTATTTTTCTTTTGTGTGTGTGTGTGTGTGTGTGTGTGTGTGTGTGTGTGTGTGTGTGTGTTTTGAGACAGGGTCTCGCCATGCAGTTCAGGTTGGTCTCGAGCTCAATTTTGTAGCCCAGGCTGGTCTCGAGCTCACACTAATCCTCCCACTTCACCCTTTCAAATGCTGGGACCATAGGCATGCGCCACTATTCCTGGCTAATGTATTTTTTTAAAATATTTTTTCTTATGTCTTGTTCTTTCTGTTTTTCTTTTTTCTTTTCTTGTATTTCATGCTTCAAATTACAACTGTTTTACTGAGGGCCTGTTACACATAGTGCTTTCGGAGTGATGCATGGCGCGGTTCTTGCCATCTGTCTGATCTCAGGCCCATCACCAAGCAGGCATTGCTGCAGGCAGATGGGTGAGCGGATAGAGGAGACACGAGTGACCCTGACCAGGTTTCTTTCCCTTTGCTGTGGGCCACTCACATCCACTGCAATGCTCGCATTTCCTACCCCAGCATGTACATCTGCCTAAACTCTGGAGAGAGAATAGAGGGTTTGGAATTCGGCCTGCGGACTTCCATGGAATTGCTGAGGTACCTGGCGCTAGAGTCCTGGCAACTTCCCCAGTTCACCATCTCTAGAAGGTACCACTGTTGAGAATACAGGTCGGTAGCTGGGGCCCAGGGCTTGTCGCTACGGATGTTTGGGAATGGCTAATCATTTCCTGCAAATGTCTTTGAATCAAACCTTGTACCATGGGTGCCAGTCCTGGCCCAGTTTCCTAAGATGCATTGCAGTATGAGCTGTGCCCCAGGGACCAGCAGTAGCTTCCTCAACCTGTGCCATGCACAGAACCGCCAGTAGTCAATGTGGCAGAAATAACTGGAATCTGGGTACAAACATGCCTCTATGTCACCTTTCATTGAAAAGAGTAATGTGATTCATGCCCCAGAGAGCCCCCAGGGTCCAACGGAGCCCCAGCTGCTCTGAAGTGCAGTCACCCCTGGGCCCCCTCCGGCCTTGCTGGCCACATGCCCTCACAGCGCCTCCCGAGGATCCTTGCTGCTCGACACCAAGGACTTGTGTGAGGGTGTGGCATCAACCTTCAGCCCCTCTGCAGTAGCAGAGGGAACCCCGTGCGATGCGTGCCCACCCTGCGCCACCCTCGGGGCTTGCTTCCCGAGCTTCCTGCCCTGCTCGGAGCCAGCCTGCTGCGTGACTCAGCTGTGCCTACAGCCCACCCTGCAGACAGCTTGGTGTCTCCTTCCCTCCACCACGTTTCCACCTGTAACCCATTCTGTGTCCTCAGAACACGTTATCGGGCAGTACAGACATTTTCATTTTCACCTTCTTATGATCCCTGTTACCGTGGCTGTGTTTAAAACACCACCTTCAACAGTAAGTACCTACTTTCCTCTGCGCTTGCCATCTCCCTCTCTGAATCTTACCAATTCATAAAAAGCAGAAGAGGAGAATAAAGTGAAAAAAAAAAAAAAAAAAAGAGCTATGGCAGAGGTGCTGAGGGTTAATGACACACAGGGCAGCACTTGCTTCTTAAGATTTACTCCCAGTTTTAGAAGAGAGGTCCGAACCAATGACCCACAAAAGTCTAAGAATGAGATGTGGAGATGTACAAAGTTTCTAGGACTGTGGAACTGTCCCTTCACCAGGAACTGAGTTCCATGAAATCCATGCGACCAAATAGTCTGTATGCCCTTCCTCCATACCCTGTGAGTGCCAGCCTTTCAAATTCCACATGGGCAACTTCCACACAGCACTTGGCAGTCAGGCCAGTAGCAGGTCAGCAGTAAGATGCCCAAGATCAGCCCTCTAACACTGGAGGAGCCAGGAGCCAGGAAGGACGTGAAAGGAGTTTGGAAGGCGAGCCCTTTGACGGTGGATGTCACTTTTTCAACTGTGACATTTTGAAGTGGTCTTTAAGTACTGAGAAATGGCAGCAAAAGTTCTCATAAAATGTTATTTACGAAAAGTTCCAAATGAAGAGGAAAGCAAGATTTTAGGAAGGAAAAAGAAAAGAGAGAGAGAGAGAGAGAGAGAGAAAGGAAGGAAGGAAGGAAGGAAGGAAGGAAGAGAAAGAAAGAAAGAAAGAAAGAAAGAAAGAAAGAAAGAAAGAAAGAAAGAAAGAAAGAAAGGAAGGAAGAAAGAAAGGAAAAGAAGGAGAACCTGCAATCAGATTAAACAACAAGTAGCTGATTCCCAGGAACAATGACAACAGCATAAATTTCCTTAATAAGCTTCGCTCATTCAGACACTTCTTTCCTATCTGACAGTGTCACATGGAACTCTCCAACTGGGGAGCGAGCCGGCTTCTGTCATTCTTTCTCAGGGTTTCACCACAATCTCCTCCATCTGGATGTCTTCCAAAACCATAGCTTTCAAAGCAGTTCTGTGCCATTTCACAAATGACCAGACTCACACAAAGGACTGAAGGACCGGAGACCCACTGCTCCTTGTCGGGAGGGAACTCTGAAGAGACTGCGCATAGGACTTCTCTACTTTAATCGTGGCTTCTCGGCAGGTCCCCTCTGGACCTCCTCAGCACGCTTGAGGGCAGGAAGTAGAGTTTGTGTCATCTTCAGCATTTCGTAGCCAAATAGGGACTTGCCCGTCAACAGCCACCTCTGCCAACAGCATACCAGCTTGAAATTTAAACTGCAAAGTGCTGGTACCAACTTCAGTGAAAAACAGTCTCCAGGCATTGTACAGTCGTGGCTCCTGCTTGGATTGTAATCTGTCTGTGTCATCCCTGATGTACAGGCAGTGCTTGAGAAGGCATTCACTCAGTCTTGTGAAAAGCACCAAACCTTACCAGAGACCTGGCACACTATTTCAAATACGTTTACATCTTCTGCTCATTTCCCCATTTCTCTGTAGTTGTGCACAGGAACGAGGAGGACTAGGCTCAACCCCAGAGGACCATGGCAACTTCAGCATCATTAATTTTTGAAACGTAAGGGCATAATTTATTTTGAAAATAAAATCGAATAATTACTTGAAAGTGGAGACTCTGCGGTCACTGAAAGGGACATAATACGAGGTACTCCATTGTTTCAGTATAATCTTAATTTGACAAAAATCCTTAGAAAGGAAGGATAGGCTAGAATAATTCAGTTCTCAGGCTGTTACTTGCGCAGTAAGTAGAAAAAGAGATTATATTTACTCATAAATGCATAAGTTATTACAATTCATAAAATACTGATGTTACATTTTATATATAGGTAATAATAATATTATCATATATTCAAGTTCAATTTTGCAATAAAGTATATCTTCCCTCATATGCAATTATGTCAGATATTATATGTATTAAAACTTTAAGGAATATATATATAAGGTGAAGTTTACAAAACATAGTATGGTGAGAAACAAGGGAATATTTTGACAAATAAACCTTATATGTTACTGAAAAATTTCCCTTAGTTAAATTACACCTTCTAATTTGTTCAGTCAAAGATTGTTCTATAAAATTTTACAACACTTTTTGTAACAGGATATTAATTGAAAAAGTAAAATGGGATGTAAATCTAAAACATAACAAATTGAAAAAATATTGCCAATTCTAACCTGTCAGGTATATCAAAATTGTATTTGTTAAACTCCACTGATAAATGGTGATCAAAGCTAATTTCAAAAAGAGTAGTGAAAAAATAAAGTGGCACTTTACCTACCAGATTTGCAATGATGTAGTGGTAGCCCTTAACATGCTTTCCAATGGTAATAACCTACCAAAGATAAATAAACAAACATTAATAAATATAAGTACTTTCAGTATAAGTTACTAGCATTATAATGTGTTTCAGGAAGATAAAAGAATTTATACTTTCTATGTTCTATGCAATTCAGGGAATATTTCTCCCAGGATAATATAATAGCATATTTTAATGCTAACTAACACTTACTCTGCAAAAAGTTAATTACTATCCCCAAATAATTATTCCATTTCTATCAATAATGAAAGTAAGATGCTAAGAACTATAAAGTCACCTCAAAATTATAGGCCTTCAAGAAGTGTGTCTTGTCTTTTTAATACAAATCTAAACAGGAGAAATCAAAACTGAGATTTTATATTCACTTTTGCATTAATGTCAAGTTGAGTGGTCATAAATAAAACCATCATAAAACCAGGAATATCCATCTTTAAATGTAGTGTCTATTATTCAAAAAGTACTAATTACAGTGCAAAGAAGCAAGAAATGCCAATGTGTTAGATAAAAGTCCCAACGCTTATTTCAGTCTTCCCACTCAACTGACTTGGTAATTTCCCAAAGCTTTCAGCATAATAAGAAAAAATTTTAACAGGCTGCAAGTTGCAGTGCCTTTGACAGTTTCTCTAGTCTACAATCTCCGCTATCCACGCTCAGGGCCCATGGCACCTTCTCAGAGCCTGAAAGCACTGAATCATGCTCTATCGTCAAATCTCTTATCTTTCTCTTACAGCACAATGACTCTTGTGCGTTGTTAGCTCCAGGGAGTGGAACTCCTTGGTTTTCCATCATCTGTCGAGAAGACAGAGGCTCACAAGTAACCTGCTTAGCTAAAAAGCAAGGAAAAAGCTCTTGGGAGGAATTTGCCCATGTGCCACTTGGACAGTAACTGGTAGCTATTTGAAAGAAGTTAGGGCTTATATTGTTTTCTAAATCATTTTTATGCAATGTAACTGAATCATCTTTTCTAAGAAACTGTGTCCTCTATGTTGAAGGCTCTTAATGAGCTGTGTATACTTCTGAATGAATAACTCATTAATTAATACCAGTATTCTCAAAGTAATATTCTAAGGCATTTTTTGAAATTTGAGGAAAACCTTTTTAGGATACATCCTGTCACATATTCTAAAGACATGTGCTGGCTCTGCTTACTGTGTGTTATAATTTCTGAAATGTGTAGACCTTTTTTTCTTAGAATTAAGTAAATACGGTATAAATGGTGATACCAGTAGTCCCTACATGTTCATGAAGAGAAAGTGGGATAGGAAAGTTCAATAAAAATGTATAAAATTATCATCAACCGTGTTAACTCTTAACATTTA
Source organism: Myocastor coypus (assembly GCA_004027025.1). NCBI lineage: Eukaryota > Metazoa > Chordata > Mammalia > Rodentia > Myocastoridae > Myocastor > Myocastor coypus. Next base: position 6,479 of record PVJA010051325.1, on the reverse strand, counting down.
GCTTTTTAAAATAGTGTTATATTAACAGTAGAAAATGTATGTTAACTTATGCATGTTTAGGAATGCTTCTCTGGCCTCTTCACAGCTAGAAGTAAGTACCTGCAAGACTATAACAATTGATAATGAAATACCTAAGATGCAGCGCAGTTAGTTCTACTGCTAAATTCGGTCTACTGGGAAAATAAAGAGCTTCATCTCTTTGGTAAATACTGTTTGAGTAAACAGATATATAATTCTTCCTTAGAAAGCACTTTACCTCCAATTTGTCCACTAAATGTTAGTCCTTGTGGAACATCCAAATCTAACTTACTTCCTTCTGAAACACTTTTGGAAGACTTGTTATTTGCATTCATAATAGGCCCCATTTTTGCCAACATATATTCATATTAGTACACTGGGATGGAGCCAGAACCTGGCCTGTTTTATTTGACGTGATTTTTTTTTTTTAACTGAATGCAGTGTCTTCCAGCAAGCACTGGACACTCTGGGAGGATTTATTCAGCAATAAGTAAATGAGCCCAACAAGTGGAATGTCACTTCTCTGTGAACCCTTGGTGGGGCCCTGGTCTCTGCAGAGAAAGGTACTTCCTCCTCATTTCTGAACCACAACTACATCTGGATCATGAATGTCCCTAAAGGCCCATGTATCAGTAGGGTGGCCTCAGTGAGTTGATAAGGAAGATTCTAGAAACCTTTAAGAAGTAGGGCCTTGCCAGAGAGCTGGAGTCATCAGAGTCACCATAGAACCCAGGCCTCTTCCTGCGTGCACTGCTACTTCCCAGATGCTGGGAACTGACCTGCTTCCTTTACCGCGTGTGCCTATAATGTGGGGCTGACTGACAAGCCCGAAGGCAGCAGGCCCACCCATCACAGGCTGGAACCATTCAACCTACTGTCAAAATCAACCTTTGTAAGTTCATTCAACTCAGGTCATTGTTACAGCGATGGAAACCTGACTGATATGGTGTGCTATGTCATGACTTGCACTATTCCATGAGTGACTGCTCCCTTCTATATGCTAGGTTCATAGGATGCAATTAGGACTCTTCCCTGTCTGTCTTGGCATCCACCTGCCTAGAAAGCACAAGGTCATGAGTTCCATTCCTGGTACCAATAAATAAATGAACAAACAAATAATAAAAAAGATCAGAGGTTGTCCTCGTCAAATGTATGCTGAGTCACACCTACCCACTACATGTACTCAATGTATTCAAGGTTATCTTGCAGGCATGTAAAACCCTCTCCATTGTGAACAACTACCTCACACATATCTAGAGAGCTATGATGGTATGTTTACTTTACATATTGCTTTTCATGTGGCCCCAATTTCTTTTTGCAGTTTTTCCACTTCTAGTTTTGTATAACATTTTTATATATGTTTTCACCAGTGATAATGATGACATAACTGAATAATAAATTTTTTTCAATCAGATCAATGAATGTTATTAAAATGGAGGTTTAGTGAAAATTTCCTATCAAATTAAATGGGATTTTGAGAATCATATCTGAATCAAAGACATTCAGGTTAAAATCAATTTTAAATACATTTCCTGAGGCAAGATTTTTTCACTGAATTATTAACTTCTTTGCCATACAGTATTTGATTCTTTTTCAAAGCAAGTTGTTGATTCAGTTTTCAATATTTTACAAGTCATTCTCCTCTTTTGCCTTAAAGCCTCCATTATATATCAATTAGAGTATCATTAACATTTATATTTGCAGAATATTCATATTGAGCAAATTAATAAATCTAATGTTTGCCACTAAGCTTAGACACAACAAGATCAGCATATATAACTGTGGTATTTTGTTTTCATCATATGTATTTCCAAGGAACTAGCAACCACTATAACGCATACACACACACACACACACACACACACACACACACACACACACCCCTCAACTAAATATGTCACAGACACTGTTCAACTGTTTTATGTGTTATGGCTTTGCTCAGTAGGTCATTTGCATCCTTGTTTATTTCTTATTTCTTGTTTTTAAAATGGTGATGGATTTTCCTTTTTTTTTTTTTTTTTTTTTTTTTTTTTTTTTTTTTTTTTTTTTTTTTTTTTTTTTTTTTTTTTTTGCTGAACCAGGATTGAACTCAGGACCTAGCACTTGCCAGGCAGACACTTGTGCCCCTGAGCTACCTCCAAAGCCCTCCTCTACTTCTTATCATTATGCTATCAGGGCAGGACTGTCCCATCCTGCAAAGATCATAATTAGCACAAATATAAAAGATCTTGTCTCTTTCACCATGTTATTCTTTCAAACAGTCCAAATAGATACTTCCAGTTAACTTTCAAATAGTAAATGTGGCCTGAATGTCTTTCATATTTTAATTTCATAGATTTTAATTTTTCATAATGACACAAATATTTTAATACAAGACTCAAAATTACATCTTACAAAAATAAATACCTATTTCTTCGAGACATGGGCCCAATTGCAGTGTAACATCAGCTATTTACAATAGAATATGCTACACTGTAAACATAGTCTAACATAGATGTGAATATAGCAAGTCACTCAAGTGCCCCAAATAAATTCTTTGAGTTTTCCCTTAGAGCTCACATTTTGGCTTAAGATCCGTCTATCTCTTTAGCTCACAAAACTTCGGCCAAATTCAATTTAAAATGTTTGACTCCAATGTCATAGTCTAGGGCAAGATTTATGTCAAGCATGAAAGTAAGGAATATATACTGAATTTATTTCGTAACTCATCTGGCCTGCTGGTAGTCCTGCCAACCACCTGCCGCTGCTCACTCAACCGGAAACCACGACCGTGATGGTTGTCACTGCAACCTCCATGGACCACGGAGTGGAAACGGCCACCCAGGCGCCACACAAATGCTGACATCGCACGCACAGGCTATTTTTGGTGAAAACAGAGAGACAGAGAGAAGCAAACCTGGTCCACAATGTCATTCACTTTGTCGCGTTCACAGTCCAAGATCACACGCCGTTCCTTTTTCAACTCCAGATCTTGGAAGAGCGAGCGGTATGTCTCGTCTTTCTTGTCATTGTTGATATTCCCCACATTGATCGCAGTCACCAGCCACTTCTTCTCGGCGGCAGAATCCAGCACGGCTTGCAGCGTGGACAGGCCTGCGAAGCCAAAAGAAAGCGCTGACGACGGTAGAAGGCCCTCAAAGCACTCCGATCTGGGCTGGGAAATTACCCATGGATGCGGGCAGCGCTGATGTGTTTGTACAACTCTAGGGATGTGGACTCTCCAAAAAAAGCTATGATCTCCATCAATATCTGCTTATATCTGCCTCTCATCAAAAACTCACAACTTAAATACTATTGTTCTAACCAAAAGGAGAGGAAGGTTTCTTATCTTTTTCTTTCAACCCCGCCATCTATCTTTTGGATACACCGTAGTGTGAGGCACTGAACGTTTCTAGTCTATGCGAAATCAGAGATTTCACAAACATTGCTTCCTCTTATGAACAGGTAAAATCGTTGAGTCTTACCTGCCTGTCTTTCATGGCACAGGAATTTCCTCTGGAATCAAGTGCGTTTCTATGAAGAGCAACTCTGTGACCCCAGGGGCGAACAATAACCAGTCATCTCCATGACGCTACACAAGACTTCCTCCTATTGATTTGAGTCTGCAGTTTTATTGCTTTTCTTCTTCTTCAGCCTTTCCTTTTATTACTATTTGTTATTGGGACTGATCCCACGGTCATTAAAATGCCTGCCAACTTCACCGAGCGTGGCAGGTCTCTAGCACAGATATCTCAATTCCTAAGCACAAGAAAATTTCAGCACTCCTTAGTAACTTGGCTCCTAACAGAAATGACTTAGAAACATTGTATTTGATTTTAACTCTCCAAATATTCCCTCATATTTAGGACTGAGAGGCTTAACAACTGGAGGATTTATTTCCTGCAGAGATCAATTTGCAGATTGACATTGGAAAAACTAGTTGCTCCCCAACTTTCCCTCTTCAGGACCAAGTCCCTTATTTACATATGAAACACAGATTCTAAAGGTTATGGCAGCCACTCTAAAGTTGCCAGAGCACCCTGCTGTGTCGAGAAAGACCTATTTCTATAAAGAATATTGATCCTCTTTTATTTCTAAAATTTATAATTCACAGAATGTGATCACATCTTCCACTACCTAAAAACAAAAGTTTATTTAAATCTTTTTACCATGACAAGAAATATATCATTTATAAGTCTTTCCAGATACTTCCTCAAGCTGGAAAGCATTGCTAAAATTATTATGGATGGAATGTTAGCCAGAGAGTGCACACAATGCCTTTAGAACATCTCATGAGATCAGAAAACCTGGAGGTTCTCCTAAGAGCCAGTGTCTAAGACACAGGAGCTAATTGGAGGGGCTTCTCTTTAAATAAAGAAGGACTCTTTGTAAAGTTAGTTAGGATAAGAGCAAAAGACTAAAAAGAGCAAGACGCTACGCATCTATAAAGTCATAGTTAAAAGAATGCGTTTGCATAAGGGTGTATGCTTCTCTTGAATGAATTGAAACCAATTAATTATTCTGAAAGCTAAGAAAGGAAAACAAACTTCTTCTTCCCCCTCCTCTGTGAACTGTACCTTGGATAACAATGAAATAAAGGTTGCTCTTTTGGGAAACACTCCAGCTAGTTCCTGATGAGGCTATGTGGGTTTAGATTTATTACCATTCTGCAGCATCTACTCAATGAATGAACGAAGCCACAGTCCTCAGGGTGATCACAGGCAAAGGATGGGCTACGGGGACCCCTGAGTTCTCTAAACAAAGATGTAAGCACAGAGCAATATCTTCAGCACCAGATAAAACAGCCCAGTGATGGTTACTTGTTCCATAATAACTGCACAGAAAAGAGGGCAATAGAAGGAAAAGCAAAGTCACTCATATTGGTCATCAATACAGCTGCGCTAGGACTGCGTGAGTGCCAGGCACGCGAGGCACGTCTTGGACACAGTGATGCACAGCTACAATCCACGCACTCGCGGGCCGGGGGCTGTCCAAAGGAAGGTCATACTTTCCAGAGCAGCCTGGGCCATTCATTCAGCAATTCGGGGACACACTGGCCCAACATAACAGCAGAGGTGCATGGAAAACACAGATCCCTAGCCTGGGTTCCATTCTTAGTGCAACCGAAAAAAAACAAAACAAAACAAAAAACGGATACTGAATGTTTTCACTACTATTGTAGTTGCTTAAATATTTCACAGTGAACATGAAAGAATAGCTTTTATTTCAAAATAGACAACCAAACAATACACTGAGGTTGTGTTGGTCATTTCTTTGTTTTTGGGCAAGGGTGTAAAACAGCAATCAGTTTCTTATACCTAGTCTTATGAAGATGTAGATAAGCATGAATTTCTGAAGGAATGAGGTAAAAAGATGACACTCCCTCTTCTAAAGTGTTCAGCAACACAGTCTAGATTTTTAAAATCATGCCAGCGCACTACGACTTCTGTTCCCTTCGGGAAATGCAACCCTCCATCCTGCTATTCCACTGCCGCCCTCCCTCCATCATCAGGAGAACACTCTGCTCAAATGACTGTCACACCACTGTCACAGATACCAATGTGCCTGGAGAGAGCAACCGAGTCTACCCAGCCTTCTGTCCAAGTGGAGAGGAAAAACCCAAGTCTCTGGAGCTCCATGTCTGTCTGGCTCCTGTATGCCCACACTGCAGCCATTGCACGGCGCTCCTTGCTAGCCTCTTAAGGGCACCATCACTGGTGCTCTGCATGCACTCCATGTTTCACCACACAGCAATTCCTGGGAGAATCCTGGATGCCTGCAGCAACTCATTTCATTTCTTTTAATTTAATTACTAATTTTCCTACATACTAAAAAATTTGAAGAAGTCGTATACTGGACATTCTGTCCCACTTTTTGACAGATATAAAAAGAAAATTTAAATGCAAATGCACTTACAACCCCGTGAAGAGATTTCATCAAGTGACCATTTGAAACTTAATATTTATTGGCAGTACATCCTGCCAAAGAATATGGGGTCATGTGCCAGCAGAAGGAATGGAGATTGTTCAATGCCTGACTTTCACATACTCATTTTAGGTGCTAAAGGTAACTTAGAGTTCATACAGTCTCCATCAATAAGGCTAACATTTATAAAAATGTCGTCTATTTTTGAAGAAGCTAAAGTGCTCAAGTAGTGCTGTGTGAGACTGGAAAACAGCCAAGTTCATTCAGAAGCCACTGAGCGATACTGAGTTGCCTCCAAAGGACAGCCGGAAGTCATGCACGGACAATGGCGCAATCTTTCATGCAACATGAAGAGCCTACTCAGTGACCTGTCAGGATGGTTTTCAGTCACAGAAACAGGCTGTCTTAAACTCTGCTCCTGATCTCCCCCGGCCTCGCAGCTACGCACAAGTTTTGCATGATATTTGACTTCCTTGCAGTTAATAGTTTTTAAAAGTAGCCGGGCGTGGTGGCTCACGCCTGTAATCCCAGCACTCGGGAGGCTGAGGCAGGAGGAT
>PVJA010051324.1:0-12884 GCA_004027025.1 Myocastor coypus | reverse complement strand
CAGCCCCTGGGTGAACCTGTTCATCATGCATCTTCACCAGTGGCAGGGGCATCTCCACCCTTGGTATTTCTGGTATAAATAACTTGAGCTCTGTGCTTTGAGACCAGCTTGATAAGCCCTTTACTAAGGAGCTCCTGAAGGGCTGCTCTGGCCAGTGACCCACGGATCTTCAGTCTCTCAGAGACCACAGCGGGCGTTACAAGTTTATAGTTGGGAACTTCCTTACAGAGTTTGTCGTAAGTAGCTTTATCAAACAGAACCAGGTTGTTCAGCTTGTCCCGGACTTTCCCTTTGGACCACTTCTTTTTTTTGGCCTTTCCCCCAGATTTGTTCACTGGGTCTTTGTCTTTCTTAGCCGACTTTCCGGCATCTTTCTTCTTCTTGTCGTCTTTGGGCGGCATCGCGGAGGCCGGAGTGCAGTGGTTACCACTGCTGTCCCGTCAAGATGTCGGACAGAAAGACTATACCCTTTTAAAAGTTACCTTTTTCCTGTTAAAAAGTATTCTTTTGGGGGCTGGGAGATAGCTCAGGGGCACAAGGCCTGCCAGGCAAGTGCAAGGTCCTGAGTTCAATCTCCAGTTCCACAAAAAAAAAAAAAAAAATTCTTTTGTATGTCATCAGATACTTCTATTCACGATTTCTCAATATTAAAGGCTAATATGTTGGTACTTGGTTGTTTTCCCTCACATTTGGATAGAACATCAACACCGAACTAGCAGCACTAGCTGTGCCAAATGTGGCCATAGCAAACAATTTCTTTTCAATTGACAGCATTTTCTCTTTTTTGGAACCAGCAATCAAACTCAGGACCTCAGGCTTGCTAGGTAGGGGCCACACCTGGGTTATACCTTTGGCCCAGCATTTTCTTAAGAAGCAATAAAGCTGCTTGGAAATAGCATGGTCTCTTATAAGGCAAAACTGCTGCATAATCAGCCCACCTCACCCATCAACAGCAACAGTATGCCTCTAAGCCCCTGCTTTAGCTGCTGGGTATCATGTAAAATACTCCCACATCTTAGGGCAATCTTAGAGTAGACGTTAAAAAAAACCAAAGGAAATTTTCAAACCAGAGTTGCCTTTGTAAATTTGTGACTTCTCCTATGCAATAAAGGGAGGTGGCAATCAGAAGCACCACAGAGAAAAATGGTACCATTAGAACAATTCCTTGTGTTTGGTGCTGTGAAGGTTTGCTGCCAATTTTTAACAGTATGAATTCAATAACTTCTCAAAGCCAAAAATGAGGTTTTGGCAATGAGCAGTTTTTCAAAGTAGCTTTTGTTGAGATCTATAGCTAATAGAAAAAACTTTAAAAGCCTGTAAAAGTTGGTAGCATACAGGCAATATTTAGTAACTCAAATATGACCTATCATTTGATTTGCTAAAAAAAAAAGTACTAAGCTGAAACAAGATACTTGGCTTTATTCATTAAGTCTTTCTTGAGGCTACTTTATGAAAAAGGGATGAAAAATTACATTCCTGGTGCTTGAGCTTAGCCATTAATAAGTAGATTATTTATTACTTGTCCTACTACAGTAATCTTATGAATTAGAAGATAAATGCAACAACAGCTGTTAAAGTACTGTTCAAAACTTAAAGTACAAAATAGAAGATATAACTGTTTTTTAAGCTTGTAACCATCTATAATAAGGGATTTACTTATTTTATTTATTTATTTATTTTGCAGTACCAGGGATCAAACTGGGGACCTTGCGCATGCCAGGCAAGACATTTATACCACCGAGCTGTCTCCCTGGCTGAGGGCATTTTAATTGCACCAGCCCTACTGGTCAAATACACATTGCTGAGAAAAAAATTAGTAACAATACTTTTTTAGACCTTCCTGGAAACATTCACCAATGAAGACAAATTTAATTTCTATTAGTTTTGTCTGAATGTTATTAATATTTATAATAAACCTAATATAATATTCATTTAATTAAAAAGTGAAAATTTAGAATACTCTCTTATAAAATCACTAAATCTCTCATTTTTATATCAAGAATATCTTACCACTGCAAAAAGACTCCAGTTTTGAAGGGATTTCTGGTTATTGTCACTGAACTGGGGAATGAACCAGTGCCTTCCATGAGCCAGGTAAGTGCTTGTTCACTAAACCTACATCTTTAATTCTTTAAAAAGAATTTTAGTTTTCGACAGGGCCAGGCTAAGTGGCCCAGGCTGGCCTACAACTCATATCCTCCTATATCAGCCTCCACTGTAGCTGGAATTACAAGTGTGCTCGCCTATGCTCAGAAACAAGAAAATCTAATATAGTAAGATTAAATTTTCATTAACATTCAGACTAAGAAAGTAGAAAATATTAGTGGTTTCAAATGAAACCTAATACTCATATCCCTTCCCCATGAGATACCTCAACTTACCTCATCTCCTTTTAAAACTTCAGAGCCATCAAATTCACGGATTTGATTTCTCTTTACTGATACTTCTCTCTCTAGATTGGCTAACTTTTCCTTAGTCTCCTGAAGTTCCTCTGCTTTGGCTTCTTTTTTATGAGAAATGATGGATGCCTAATTGAGTATATAATATGAATATAAAATAAGACATGTAATTGATCTTTTATAATCTTGTGAACCTGCCTGTTTTTCAAATTTTGCCAAGCTGAGTTTTCACTATCAGCTTGCCTTTTCTTGATCAATGCCCCATTGTACTGGCCACAATCATCAATTATATATTTAGCATGGACATACAATATTTATTAAATATTCACCTAAGATATTTGGAATATAAAAGTCCTGGAAATATAGGATATTTCAACAGAGAAACAAAAATATCAGTCTTTTTTTTTTTTTTTGTCTTTTTGAGACAGGGTCTCACTATGCAGTTCAGGCTGGCCTTGAGCTCACGTTTGTAGCCCAAGCTGGTCTTGAACTCACATCGATCCTCCTGCCTCAGCCTCCCAAGTGCTGGGATTACAGGCGTGAGCCACCACGCTCGGCTGAAAAATATCAGTCTTCTGAACACTCCAATGCTACGCATTCTAGCTAAGTAAATAAGCTAATAGCAAGTTGACTGCTTTTCTGCATGGTGGATTTCCTTTCTTCGGAAGAACACAAGAATGCTTTATTTTTGGAACTGTAACACAGGTCAATACCCATACTTTTAAAATTAAAGGTTAAAACATTTATTATATTTGGGGCATTCAAATAAATAAAATGCAGTTTCAACATTAAACAACTGATCAGAACCATGTAGATCTTTACACAATCCACATGCTTGCTCTTAACCATGAAGGTAGCATTTTGTACTAGCCAGCAACTCCTAGAGGATTTCCTTGACTGAATCATGACCATACTAGCTGCCAAGAAAAGCAGCTAAATGGTCTTATTAAGTGAAACAGTACATATATGTACTGAAACAAAGTTGACAGAAGGGTCATCCCAAATGTGAGCCCTGTGAAAGAAATTCCATTATCCTTCCTGTGTGTGTGTTTAAAGGGCTAGCAAGATAGCTCAGTGGTCTAAAGCACCTGCTGAGGCAAGCTTAGGCAAGAACAGTGACCTGAGTTCTATCCCCAGTACCACATGCCATGCCAGCCCTGCCCTTGAGTGTGCTGAGCCAGCCAGAGTCTGAGTGTGATCATACACACCTGTAATCCCAGCACTTGGGAGGCTGACAAGAGGATCACTGAGTCTGAACTGCATATTGAGACCCTATAACAAATGTATAAATTTAAAAAAGAAGTCTTTGCAAACTCTTTTTTCTTTTTTTTTTTTTTTTTTGTCTTTTTAAGACAGGGTCTCACAGTTTAGGCTGATACTGACCTCGCTTTGTAGTCCAGGCTGGTCTCAAACTCACAAGAATCCTCCTGCCTCAGCCTCCCAAATGCTGGGATTACAGCATGTACCACCATGCCCAGCTCTGCAAACTAATTTTATTTATTTTTTTAATTTTGTTGTCTTTTTGAGACAGGGTCTCACTATGCAGTTGAGTCTGGCCTTGAGCTCACTTTTGTAGCCCAGGCTAGTCTCAAACTCACACCAATCCTCCTGCCTCAGCCTCCCAAGTGCTGGGATTACAGGCATGCTCCACCACGCCCGGCTCTGCAAACCATTTTCTTTTTTTTAATTTAATTTTTTTTTCTTGTTTCAGAACTTTTGTTTGTTTGTTTACTGATTTTTATGGCCGGCTCAGCCTGCCCTGAGGGCAGGGCTGGCGCAGCATGTGGTGCTGGGGATCGAACTGCAGTCCCTGCAGCCACCTGTAGGCGCTTTAGACTACTGAGCCATCCTGCCGGGCCCTGCAAACCAATTTTAAATCTCAAAAAATATATTGTTTTTAACTCCCTAAAGAGTCTAAGTATTTTCGCTTGTACTATCTAATAATTTCATGTTAAAGATGAATAGTGAAAGAGTTCCATATTCACAGATATAAACTGAACAGCTCCATCACTATAGTCAGCAGACACTAAGGAAATTAAACATTATTTTGTGTATCATAATTCGACATGAACTGATGTCTTTTGTGGCTTTCCTATTAATTTTTTGCAATAATTTGGAGATTAGTAACAACAGAACATTTATTCTTTATTTCCTTCTTGTTTGGCAACTAGGACAACAGAGCTGGTGGATTCGGTAACTTCATCACTAAGCAGAATAGAGCATCACGTACATGGGCCCAGAGAGTGGTCTTACCTGCTGCCTGTACAGTGAGAGCTTGCCTTCAACTGGCTCGGTTCTCATCATTTTCTTTTCAATCAGTTGATTGATCTGTGTGTTTACTTCATTTATCTACGAGAGAATCAAAGTAAAAAAAAAGTTACAACCATAATTCTGCAAACCAAAGACAGCTAACTTTAGCTTTCAATTTTTTTTTTTTTTTTTTTTTTTGCTTTTTGAGACAGGGTCTCACTATGCAGTTCAGGCTGGCCTTAGCTCACTTTTGTAGCCCAGGCTGGTCTCGAACTCACATCAATCCTCCTGCCTCAGCCTCCCGAGTGCTGGGATTACAGGCGTGCGCCACCACGCCCGGCAAAATTTTTATTATTTTATTTTATTTCATTTCTTGTTTCAGAGCTTTTGTTTGTTTGTTTATTTATTTACTTTTATGTCCAGCTCAGCCTGCCCCAAGGACTGAGCTGGCGCAGCTTGTGGTGCCGGGGATCGAACCGTAGCTTTCAATTTAATTTCTTTTTTTTTTTTTTTGTCTTTTTGAGACAGGGTCTTGCTATGCAGTTGAGGCTGGCCTTGAGCTCACTTTTGTAGCCCAGGCTGGTCTCGAACTCGCACCAATCCTCCTGCCTCAGCCTCCCAAGTGCTGGGATTATAGACGTGAGCCACCACGCCTGGCTGAATTTAATTTCTTACCCTTAGTGATTGGGTGGGAGGAACACATCCATTCATTAATGGACTGCGATTATTATTTTTTAAGAAATAATTTTACATTTCATGATATTTATTTATATAATCATTATTCATGTGAATATAATCATTCATGTCTACATTACCCTAAAGTACTTTAGATATAGTATTTATATATTGGCAGGCATGGTGGCACATGCCTGTAATCCCAGCACTTGGGAGGCTGAGGCAGAAGGATCAGTGTGAGTTCAAGACCAGTCTGGGCTACAAAAGTGAGCTCAAGGCCAGCCTGAACTGCATAGTGAGACCCTGCCTCAACAAGACAATAACAAAACAAAAACAAAAAACAAAAAACAAAACAAAACAACAACAACAACAAAAAAATATATATATATATAAAGATGATCTCTAAAACTCTGAAGTTAGCCTTCACCTAAGCCTTGAATTTCATGTGACCGTAAATGATACGGCCAATCCAGACAAACATTCCCCAGGGACTGAGTACAAAGAACTCATCATGAGCTCCGCTGAGAGCTGACACGAAGACATCTAAAACCCCTGTGCTGCACTGATCCGGACTTGCTGATGGATGTCACTGATCATAGTCATTAAACCTTTCTGAAATATATTATAGTCTAGTAAATCCAGCAGAAGTAGATAATCCATGAACACACATACAAGTAAAACAAAAGGCAGCTTTCTTTTTTTTTTTTTTTTTTAAGAATTTTTTATTTGATTTTTTCTCTTGTTTCAGAACTTTTATTTTTATTTTTATGGCCGGCTCAGCCTGCCCTGTGGGCAGGGCTGGCGCAGCATGTGGTGCCGGGGATCGAACCGCGGTCCCTGCAGCCGCTCAAGCTTTCCCAAGCAGGTGCTTTAGACCACTAAGCCATCCCGCCCGGTCCATAGCTTTCAGTATAAATATTCTTTGAAAGATTAAGATTATTCTGAGCTGAGGATATGTTCAGTGGCACAACGCCTGCCTGGCAAGCACAAGATTATGAGTTTGATTCTCTTTTTCTTTTTTTTTTGTCTTTTTGAGACAGGGTCCTGCTATGCAGTTGAGGCTGGCCTTGAGCTCACTTTTGTAGCCCAGGCTGGTCTCGAACTCGCACCAATCCTCCTGCCTCAGACTCCCGAGTGCTGGGATTACAGGCATGCGCCACCACGCCCGGCGAGTTTGATTCTCTTAACCCCCACCCCAAAAGAAGCTTTCCTGTTAATTCTATAACATTGGGGCCAGGGAGATAGCTCAGGAGCACAAGAGCCTGCCTGGCAAGTGAAAGGTCATGAGTTTGAACCCCAGTCCCACAAAAAAAAAAAAAAAAACACTAAATTTCAGACAAATCAGACTTAGACTTCTAATTTCTCAAAGTAATAAAAAAGGTCAGAATTACATAATTACAGTGACTGGCAAGCTGGCAAGCACATTAAGGATTAATAAGTCAAACCTTTTGATAACTTTCATAATAATTACTAATTTAATAACATATCTGATTAGTATTTTATCTCTATGGAACAAAAATGTTGTCAAGTATGCTTGTATATGTCTATAACCCCAATACCTGAGAGACAGAAACAGGAGGATCTCATGAGTTCAAGGCCAAGCTAGGCTCCAGTAGTTCATTCAAAGCCAGCCTGCACTACACAGTGAGACCTTGTCTCTAAAAACCAAAACCACACAAGAATAAAGTTGTGGGCTGGGGAGATAGCTCCGTGGCACAACTGCCTGCCTGGCAAGTGCAAGGTCATGAGTTCAAACCCCAGTCCCGCAAAAAAAAAAAAAAAAAAAAGAAGAAAGTTGTAATACAACAGGTTTCAATAATGAGAGCACAACAAAGTTTCATAATCTTAAACCTCCTATGAAAGGCTAATAAAAGTGTTAGCTTTATATATAAAATTACCATATTATCCTAAGAAATGAAAAGTAAGGCCCAGTGGGATAGCTCAGTAGTCTAAAGCATCTGCTTAGGCAAACTCTGGCAGGCTCAGGGGACCAAGGTTTTTTTCCCTGGCACCACATGCCATGCCTGCCCTGCCCTCAGGGTGGACTGTACCAGCCAAAAAAAGAAAGAAAAAAGAAAAGTAATACTAAAAAATATATCATTATTGGCAGGCATGGTAGCACATGCCTGTAATCATAGCACTTGGGAGGCCAAGGCAGGAGATGACTGTCAATTCAAAAGCAGCCTGTGCTACAAAGTGAGCTCAGGGTCAGCCTGCACTGCGTAGCAAGACCCTGTCCCAAAAAACAAACAAAATTTGCCATCTAAATGATTATTTCATGAAGACAGTTTTTTCATCATCAAATCTGTTTAGATTAATAGACATAGGTATGTAAGATTGGCCAAATAATTAAACATTAACACTTTCAATAAAACTTAATTTTTTTTTAACTCTTCCAAATGGATTTTGTATTTAAGTCATTCTTCTAAAAAAATTTATAGGGGCTGAGGATGTAGAAAACACAAGGTCCCAAGTTTGATTCCTGGCACCCCCTCAAATTGTATTTATTTATTTATTTATTTATTTATTTAGGCAATGTCCAAAGCTGTTGATTTAAGCTTACTGTGTCGGTGAGGATGCATTTTGCATGTTTACCTTGGCTCCCTGGGGCAGTTTTGCGGTATCACTTCTTTTTTTTTTTTTTTTAGATTTTATTTTATTATTTTTTTTAAATTTTATTTATTTTATTTTTTCTTGTTTCAGAACCTTTGTTCACTCATTTTTATGGCCGGCTCAGCCCGCCCCGAGGGCAGGGCTGGCGCAGCATGTAGTGCCAGGGATAGAACTGTGGTCCCTGCAGCCACCTAAGCTTTCCTAAGCAGGCGCTTTAGACCACTGAGCCATCCTGCCGGGCCCCTTTATTTTATTTTAAAGAGTAAAAATAGCAGAAACAAACAGAAAAAACCAGTAACAAGTAAAAGTACATATAGTACAGAATTTCAAAACAAGAAAAATTTAACAATGATTGCATTACATATTTTCATCATCAAATCAGTTTAGATCAACAGACATAGGTATGTAAGACTGATTAAACAATTAAACATTAACACTTTCAATAAATACTAATTTTTTTCTCTTCCAAATGAATTTGTATTTAAGTCACTCTTCTAAAAAAAATATAGGGGTTGAGGATGCAGAAAACGCAAGGTTCTGAGACTGATTCCTGGTACTGCCCAAAATTAATTAATTAATTAATGTATTTATTCTTTGGAGTTCTCACACTAGGGAGACTATATGATATTTGCATATGTAGGTCTGGTTTATTTCATTTATGAGTATATGTTCAAGATACATCCACTTATATATGGAGTCTTCTAGTTTATCATTCCTTTTTTTTTTTTCTGTAGAACCAGGGATTGAACTCAAGCCCTTGTGCTTGCCAGGCAAGCACTTGTTCTACTGAGCTATTTTCCCAGCCCCTAGTTTACCATTCCTTGTAGCTGAGTAATATTATATTTTATGAAAATACCACATTTTTTTTAACCATTCTTTAGATGGTGGGCATTTTGGTTGTTTCCAAGATTTGGCTATCACAAATTGGGCTGCTAGAAGACATACTTTTTTATTATTTATTTATTTATTTATTTATTTATCTATTTATTTATTTATTTTGTCTTTTTGAGACAGGGTCTCGCTATGCAGCTCAGGCTGGCTTTGAGCTCACTTTTGTAGCCCAGGCTGGTCTTGAACTTACATTGATCCTCCCGCCTCTGCCTCCCAAGTGCTGGGACTCCAGGCATGCACCACCATGCCCGGCAGACATACTTTTTAAAAAAAAAAAAAAAAAATCTTTTATTTATTAATTTGGTACAGGGTCTTACTATGTAGTTCAGACTCATAGTGATCCTCCTGTCTCCGCCTCCCTAGCCTTGGGATTACAGGCATGCACCACCCCATCTGGTTTCAGTGCTGCCAGCATAGCATATGGTACTGGGAATCAAACTCAGGACCTTACACTAGCCAGGCATGCTCTTAGACCACTAAGCTATCTCCCTAGCCCCAAAACTTTTACATTAGTTGTATTTAATCTTGCATGTATGTATGTATGTATGTATTTGCTTACTTATTTATTTGGTGTAGGGTCTCACTACACATGGTATGCAGTACTAGGGGTTGAACCTGGGTACTTGCCAGTCAGGCATTTAACACAACAGAGCTATCTCCCCAAGACATAAACTTATATGTATTAATTTATATATTAAAGTTAGTTATAATATCTTACTTTTATAATATAATGGGGGGCCTAGGATATAACTCAGAGGCACAGTGTCTATCTGGCAAGCTTGATTCCCAGGACCAGAACAGTAACAATAACAGTAACAGTAATAATAATAATATAATGGGAATTAAGTAACAGTGTAACATTCTACAGTTCCTCATGATGGACACTTCCTCATAAGAGCTGTCAATCTTAGCAGGGCTTCACTGTAGTCATGAGCAGTCAGTGGAGAGAGAACTTCTACAGGAAGCAGAGGCTGAGATTAAGCAGGGAGCTGCAGCACATGACTTGTCACTTACCTTAGATTCAAGTTCAAGAAGGTCAGCAGGGCCCATCGCTGGCTCTGAAACCACTTTTTGTAAAAAATGCAATTCCTTTTTCTTGTTTTCTAATTCCTTAGGAAGTTTTTCAGTTACTATGTATGAATTAAATTTTATCTCTTCCTCTAGTCTCTTCATTAAACCTTTAAAATAAAATAAATATTCAGTCCAAAAGAGCAGGCACATTACATATACTGTTTTATATCTAAGACCTAGAAAGTAGGGTATCTCTATTAATAGCATACTGTATAATATCTAGTACAGTAAAAAAAGGTCATTGAAATCTTTTTATATGATGATTATGAAGTATAATTAGCATGGAAAAACACTTAAATAAAGATACAACAACCTATATCACATTTCTAACTTTACAACCTAGTTTTTCCATATCTCAGAATATATAAAAATAACACTTGCAGAACCAGGGTTGTATTTTGCCTTTTAAGTACTTAAGAAATCCATCCTAAAGACACTTAAATGAAATCTAACTTTGGTACTGTTACATAAGCAGTCATTTCTTTTGAAACACTTGCAATGCAATTTATATTTTAATTCTTTTTAGTCTTTGACACAGGGTCTTCCATGTAGTTCAGGCTAGCCTTGAACTCACTTATGTAGCCCTGGCTAGCCTTAAACTCATAGGGATCCTCTTGCCTCAGCCTCTCCAGTGTTGAGATTACAGGCATACCACGCCCAACTCCAATACTTCTTTAACAACAGCACACTAGCCGGGCGTGGTGGCGCACGCCTGTAATCCCAGCACTCGGGAGGCTGAGCCAGGAGGATCGGTGCGAGTTCGAGACCAGCCTGGGCTACAAAAGTGAGCTCAGGACCAGCCTCAACTGCATAGCCAGACCCTGTCTCAAAAAGACAAAAAAAAAACAAAACAAAACAAAAAAAGCAACAGCACACTATAATGTTTTAGTTTCAAACCAATGAAGACATTAGTAAAGATACAAGAAGTTTAAAAAAGAGAAATAAATTATATTTATAAATGTTTTAGGTTTAGTAGCTTTTATTTAAAAAAATTTTAGTAGGTTTTATTTTTTAAAGTACAGTATTAGTTTACAGTTAAGTGACAAGTTAAGGCTTAATAGCTTTATTTTGGCAGATACACAGCTATACACAGAGATTTTCAGTGAATAATTATTTCATTATAAATTCCTAGCTTAGAGAGCTTTATAAAGTTTATTTCAGATCATCCCATTACACATTGCAAATTCTAGCTTGACTTTTTAAAATGCTAGGTTTCTGGTTTAAGTAATTTATGGACGTACATTGCATAACAAAATCTGGCCCAAACTCTTAAAATTATTTTTAGTTCTGTTGTGTTAATAGAACATATAAAAAGTTATTAATGGTAAATTTGCAAGTTTTCCATTCATTCTTGATTCTCTCTCTTTTTTTTTTCCTAGGATTGAGAAACAGAAGGAAAGGAAAGTGTTTAATGAATCACATTATAATCATGCAAGTTGATTCCCAGGTGGTTTCCCATTTCATACACATCCTGGCTTCTTTGGTGATTAGACGTTTAGCTTTTCCGTCTTCAGGTTCTTAAAGATAGCTTATGTAATCAGATCCAGGAAATAAAAACCTAAAATGCCTCTTAAAAAAAATTTTTTTTTTTTTTTTGTCTTTTTGAGACAGGGTCTCGCTATGCAGTTGAGGCTGGCCTTGAGCTCACTTTTGTAGCCCAGGCTGGTCTCGAACTCACATCAATCCTCCTGCCTCAGCCTCCTGAGTGCTGGGATTACAGGCGTGAGCCACCACGCCCGGCTCTCTTAAAAATATAAAAATTTTTCTACATAGAAATATTTCAGGGGCCAGCGAGATAGTTCAGTGGTCTAAAGCACCTGCTTAGGGAAGGTTAGGCAACCACAGGGACCACATGCTGTGCCAGGCCCACCCCCAGGGCAGGCTGAGCCAGCCAGAACATAAAGTTTAAAAAAAGAAAAAAAAAAATTTGAAGTTTACAAAATATTGGAGATTTAGCTCAGTGGCACAGCATCTGCCTGGCAAACATGAGGTCCTGAATTTGATTCCCAGAACTAAAAAAAAAAAAGGGGCGGGGGCTGGGGAGATAGCTCCATGGCACAAGTGCCTGCCTGGCAAGTGCAAGGTTGTGAGTTTGAACCCCAATCCGCCCCTGAAAAAAAATTTAAATTTAGAAAATATAAACTAGCATTTGCTTCAGCAGTACCATAGTGAGTTCAAGGCCAGCCTGGACTACAGTAGCAAGATCCTGTCTCAAAAAAATGAAAAAGAAAATATAAACTAATCTATAACAACAGCAGATTAATGGCTCCCTGTGGATGAGGAGAATGTTGCTAGTGGACACAAGGAGACGCATGAGGCAATGGATATATTATCATTAAAAAATGTTGACGACTTTATCCATGAATACCTATGTCAAAATTTACCAAGTATATGCTTCTTTTGGATTTTTGTTTTTTGCACCAGGGTCTCTCTAGGCAGTTGAGGCTGGCTTTGAATTCGCTGTGTAGCCCACGTTGGCCTTGAATTTGAGGCCCTTCTCCTGCCTCAGTCTCAATCGTATAAGTGCTAGACCACAGGCATGTGCTACCATGCCCAGCTCAGTTATATATGTAATTGTTTTTTCAAGTATATTTTCTTACTCCCTCCCTTCCTTCCCCACCCCTCTTAGTCAGGGACTCACTATATAGTGCAGCTGGCCCTGAACTCATGGCAGTCCTCCTGTCTCAGCCTCCTGAGGGCTGGGAACACCAGTGTGTGCTACCACGTCTGGGAAGTATGTACTTTAATTATGTTAGTTTATTATGTCAGTTTTACTGGAACAAAGGTTTTATTTATTTATTTATTTTTGTCTTTTTGAAACAGGTTCTCAGTATGCATTCAGGCTGGCCTTGAGCTCACTTTTGTAGCCCAGGCTGGTCTTGAACTCACACCGATGCTCCTGCCTCAGCCTCCTGAGTGCTGGGATTACAGGCATGCGCCACCACGCCTGGCTATTTTTTTTTTTTTTTTAGAATTTTTTATATT
>PVJA010051323.1:0-12829 GCA_004027025.1 Myocastor coypus | reverse complement strand
TTTTTTTTTTTTTTTTTTTTTTTTTTTTTTTTTTTTTTTTTTTTTTTTTTTTTGTCTTTTTGAGACAGGGTCTTGCTATGCAGTTGAGGCTGGCCTTGAGCTCACTTTTGTAGCCCAGGCTGGTCTCGAACTTGCACCAATCCTCCTGCCTCAGCCTCCCGAGTGCTGGGATTACAGGCGTGAGCCACCACGCCCATCCATTTGTTTTATGGACTTATAACTCCACATTTTCTATTCAAACCGGAGAGATTCTGATTGAAGCTGGGCTCCAAAGAGGCAGAGACTGACTAGGGGTCTTGCCCAAGTGATGCATTAGTTGCCAGATTTCATGAGAAAGAGAGTAAAACCAGGATTGGGGAAAATCCTAAATAAGGAGTTGGCCTCTCCTGCAGACTAGTGATAGTATTTCAAGTCAAGGAGACCAGGTTACCGCACTCCCATGTGTGTCACAGGTTGTGGGCTCTTGCTGGACAGGAGCTGATGATGTATCACAAGAGCAAGATGGCTTGTGTTAAGAAGAAGGTAGAAGGGTGTTCTCTTGAGTGAGGGGGCAGTTGTTAGTCTTTAGCAACCAGATCTTGGAGCACATGTGAGACTCATGAATTAGTGAGAGAGCTCGGACAAAACATCAAATTGAACACTTGTGCTGCTAAGATCTACTCATATCTTAGAGGAAGTCCATGCTACTCAGACATAGCTCCTCTAAGACTCTAGTTGGCTCTGATTTTTAGACATTTTCTAAAAGATTAGTAGCTGGTGCTACTGCACCTACTGCTGTGTTTACCTTGGCTACCACTTCTGCTAATCTAGACACCAGTACCTGAAGTTTTGTAGCCCCATTGACACCTAGTTTCACTCAACCACAGTTAATATACATTCCAAGTAGCAGTTAAAAGATACCACCATGGAACATGTAAGCTCTAAGCACATGTTCCTATTCTGTCAGAGCAATTCAGCATCTTCCCAATGAATCATATTCAGTTATCCTGTTTTGGTGCCCTTCTAACATCCCAAGAGGACCAGGCATCAGCTGTAGATTAAATTTCTGGACTCTCCCTGTGTCCCCTGAGGATGTGCATCCACCATGGAACTGAGGATTTCTAGGCACATAGACATAAAGTCAAAGGGATAGCAATCGCAAAATTTCCAAATGGGTCACTGAAATAATAGTGAATGGAATAACTCCCTCTTTCATTTCATGGTTCTTAGTGCCACAAATTAGGGATATTTGCCATACAATGAAATAAAATTTAAAGTATAACCAGAATCTTGAAGGGTAACATACATCCTCCTATGATATCACCCAAAAAGTGACATCTTAGCTGTGCATTTGAAAAGCTCCTCTAAATTAGGTTCCAAGTGGAATGACCAGCATATTCCTACTGCCATAATTCCTTTGTTATAAGATTGTCTCAGACAATCTTAAGGGGCATCTCTTGCCAGTAAATCAGACATTTTTGGGGCTGAGGCATAGTATTATGCCTACATAATATTATGTCGAAGGGCTCATCAAATGTCTCTGCTATCAGGACATCCAAAACTCAACAACAGTCAGAGTTGGGTGAGGCTCCCTGAGAGGCAGTTCATTGAGTTAGGCCCTCACAGTGCCTCTTTCTCTACATTGTCTACTTTATTCCTGGACCTACTCTATAAACATAGGAAAAGCTAAGAACAGAGACTTGTTGACAACTTGTCCGTGATCATCATGTCCCATTTTGTTAATAAAATAACCAAACTTTATCAGTATGATTAGCTATCAAATTACAAAGATGACCAAGAAAAAATAAGAAGACAGAAATATTCAAAACAAAAGAAATTTAGCAAAGTGACAAGAATAAGGGGGTTTTGTTGTTGTTTCTTTTGTTTGTTTGTACTGGGAATTTAACCCAAAGCTAAGCTATATACCCAGCCTTTTAATTTTTTTTTTATTTTGAGGTAAGTATTAAATTACTTGGGACAGACTTAAAGTTTCCATATTCTCAACCTTCCATGTGCCACTTTGCCATACGAATAGAAGTAAATTCTTGCATGTTTATGAGCTTGAATATAAATATACTAAATTCCTGCTAAAAGACAAAGTCTTGATAAATGACAACAAAAACAAGACTGCAAAACACATTGGCTACAAGAAACTCACTTCAATAAAGACATAAATAGACGCAAAGTGCAAATGCAGAAAAAGACCATGCACCTAAACACACATCAAAAGTGAGCTGACAGACCCAGCCAGATAGCTTCAGCAGATTAAAGGGCCTGCTTAGGCAGGAGCAGGAGCAGAGGTTCCATCCCTGGCATGCTGTGCCAGACTCACCCCCGAGGTGTGCTGAGACAGAGATTGTTACTGGGCATGGCGTTGCACACCTGTATTCCAAGCTTTTGGAACGTTGAAAACAGAAGAATCACTATGAGTCTGATTAACATAGTGAGACCCTATAGATCCTGTAGACCCTGTCCTAAATACATTTTTTTTTAAAATATTGGATTTAAAGGCAGTGATAGGATCTAATAATAGTGGAAAACATAAGTTTTGCCAATGGATTTATCCATGAATGAATTTCATGACATGAAACCTAAACAGATGGCCGGCAAGATGGCTCAGTGGTCTAAAGCGCCTGCTTAGGCAACTTCAGGGACCCCAGGTCAATCCTCGGCACCACATGCTATGCCAGCCCCATCCCCAGGGTAGGCTGAGCTGACCATAAAAAAAAAAAGAAACAAACCTAAACAGAACAATAAACAGTATTGAAATTGAGTTAGTAATAAAGTCTTGCAGCAAATAAAAAGCCAGGATAAGGTGGCTTTGTTGCCAATCAGTTGAGGCTAATGTTGCTTGATGAACACAGAAATCACAAATCAGTTCTACTACTTTGGTGCTACAGCTTGGGTCCCAGATACTGCCAGATAAAACTTGTTAATGCCAAGCATTGCTCATCAAAACTGCTAGTTCCCTGCTCTCTGCCTCTGATACTGATCTCTGGAGCTCTTTGAAGCCTTTGACATTTATAGTTTTTCAAGAGATTGCTCTGTTCACATTACTCTAGATAAGAATCCAAGGAGAACATAAGAACTTCCACACCCAAGAAATAAATCAGGAGTGGATCTACGGGACCACCAGTGCAAGGCTTTATCTGAGCAGGACTTATGGTGTAGCACAGGAGCATCCAGGCACAAGAAGAGGCCCCGCTACAGGGGCCCAAGAAGTGTAAGAGGAATTCTGCTTCATAACATCAGCAGGCCTGTCATTAATCAAAATTCAATCATGCTGATTGGTCCAAATCAAACCTGTTGATTAATTTAAGTTCAGATCCTTTGATTTCAAGCTTACCAAGTGGTCCAAATTCAATTCTGTGTAGTGAAAATTCAAGGCCACTGCATTCAAGGCAGATACCTCCCAGAACAGAGTAGGATATCAAAAACAGCTGTGGCACACACAGTGGCAGTTCAGTAGGACATAAGTAGACATAGTTGCTTGACTAACAACTATTGCAACTTCTCCAAAAACCAACAGTTAAAGCCAGAAAATCTTCAGGACTATGTATACTATTCCCAGCTAAAATATTAACACTGACCCTGCATCACTCTGTCATGTTAGCCACATTAGGGATCACCTCCACTAACAGTCAAGCCACATCTCCTGTCACAGTGACCTAGAAAGCAGCCATGATGTAACCTAAGAGCCAAAGGAAAATAGTGAGAAAGTTGTTCCAGTCCATCCTCAGTGGAAGGCGGGAGCGGGGGACAAAAAGAAGTAGAGAAGTGAGGGGAGAAGGAAGGATAGCAGTTGGTGGTATCACATTCCCTCCAGCCTTCACACAGGGGTGAGGACAGTCAGGTGTTTTCCTTCTGTCTCAGTTTCACTGCTATATTCTCGAAAACGTTTCAGAGTTAATGACAATTCCACTGAAACTACTTGTTATGGTTTGTATATAGATGTCTCCCTAAAGCCTCAGGCAGTCATGGGGTGGCTTCTGGAATTTGTAATTGGTTATTGTGAGAATGGGCGCTGCACTGCCTCTGGGGCAGGTGATTTGCATTTCAATGTAAGGTAGGAAGAGAAGTTAGCTGCTTGAGCTTCTGCTAGCTCTCCCTGAACTCTTGTTCTTAGATGCCACTTGAAAGGTTACCCTCTGCCATGTGCAGCTCTGCCTTGGAACCAGCTGAATATGGACTGAAACATCCAGTAACTGTGAGCTAAATAAACCTTTTCTCATTTTGAGGGTCGCGTATTTGTCCCAGCAACAAAAGAAGAGTAACGAAGACACCACTCCAAAGAATTAAAAGGAAGGGAGCTCTCCTAAACTCATTCTACAAAGTCTATGAAGTCATCTTTTTCCTCAGACAAAGAAACAACAATATCACTGATAGACATAAATGCAAAATTTCTCAAACTTCTTTCAAATTGAATCCAACAGCATATCAAAGAGATCATTCAACAGGATCACGTAAGTCTCCTCCCAGGGATGAGATAATGTTTCAACATACACCAATCAATAATAAAAATCATATGGTCATTTTGATAGATGCATAAAAAGTCTTGGCAAAATTTAACATTTTTTCAAGGAAAAGCTCAAAACAAAATGAGTACAAAGAGATCATATTGCATCATAATTAAGATTATATACAGTAAATCCACAGCCAAAACCACAGAAAATAGGCACAAACTGAAAATATTTCTTCTAAGAACTGGAACAAGACAAGAAGGTCTACTTTAACCATTCTTATTCAACTCAGCTTTTGAAGTTTTACCTGAAAAATTAGCAAGAGAAAGTAAAAGATATACAAGAGGAAAGGAAGAAGTCAAAATAATTTTATTTCCAGATGATATGACTCTATACATAGGAAAAAATGTCCACTAAAACATGGCTAAACTGATCAATGCTGCAGGATAAAAAACCTCATTAAAAATCAGCAGTGTTCTATACATTGAAAACGAGAATGCTGCGAAAGAAATATGAAAGCAATCCCATTCATAACAGTTACAAAAAATAAATTGCTTTTTAATAAATGTAACTAAGTGAACTATCACTAAGGTTGAAATTAAAGAACAGTGTTGAGATACATAGCAAAAGGCACACCAAAAAATATGAAGATCTCTTACATACATGGACTAGAAAAAAATGTTATTTAGATGTTAATAACATTCCAAGTAATTTACAGATTCACAGCAATCATCATAAAAGTACCAATATTACTATTAATATAACCACAAAAACTAAACATAGCTCATATAGAAGAATAAGAGGCCCAACTAGTCAAAATGATGTTGAATAAAGGAACAAAGCTGGAGTCATCACTGTGTCTTATTGTATAATATACTCCCAGGCCATAATAACCCAAAGAACATGACAGTACAGTAAAAACAGACACATACATCAATGTAGAGATCACATAAATACATGTAAGTATTTGCAGCCAAGTAAATCTTAGCAAAAGCCCAAAACACATGAGAGGACAGTTTCTTCAATAAAAGGTGATGAAGAAACTGGATAGGCGTAATCAGAAGACTCAATTCCTATCTCTCACCCTATATTAAAATAACTTATTCTAGTTCTTTTCTGATTCCAAATTAGGAATGTTTTATCTGGCTCTGGGAGGTACATTGGTAGTACTTTAATAAGAATTGCATTAAATCTGTACAATAATTTTGGGAGTATGGCAATTTTTACAATGTTGGTTCTTCCTCTCCAGGAGAAAGGAATATCTTTCCATTTTCTGAAATCCTCTTCAATCTCTTTTTTTTTTTTCAGAATATTGTATTTTTAATTGTGTAGATCGTTTACTTCCTTTGCTAGATTAATTCCTAAGTATTTGCGATTCTTGTTGTGAAAATCCATAACAAGTATATTGTACATTGCCCTGTTTCTGCCGTTGATTCTATTTGTTTTTGCTTTTCTTTTTAACTCTTCAAAATATAATAAAGTAAAATAAAATAAAGCAAAGTAAAATAAACTTGAAATGGATCACATACTTGAACCTATGAAACTACTTTTTTTAAAAAAAATCGGGAGGAAACAATTCATTCAAATACACAATAATTGAGTATAAATCAAAAAGCACTGAAAGGGCTGGTGGTATAGCTCAGCAGATTAGGCGTCTGCTTAAGGAAGTGTAGGGGCCAGGGTTCAGTTCCTGTCTCCACCTGCCATGTTGACCCTGCTCTCGAGCACACTGAGCCGGTCGTGGAGCCTGGTGCATGCCTGTAATTCCAGCACTTGGGAGGTACAAGCAGGGGATCATTATGAGTCAGTAGTGAGACCCTGTACCAAAAAAAAAAAAAAAAAGCACCGGAAACAAAAGCAAAAATAGGGATTATTCTAATTAAAAACATTCTGCACAACCAAAGAAATAGTCAAAGAAGTGAAACAATTATAGAATGGATGAAAATATCAGCAAATTGTTAATCTGAAACAGAATTCTGTATCAGAAACTCTTCTCTCATTGCTGAGACAATGAGACAAAATGAAGGAAGGAAGGGTTTATTTAGCTCACAGTTACTGGAGGCTTTAGTCCATGCCTGGCTGGCTCCAAGGCATAGTAGTAGAGGGCAGAGGGCAGAGGTTCACAGCAATAGCAAAGAACAAAATGGAGGGAGTAGCAGCAACAATGGTGACAGAGAGTAACTCTGTCTCTCTGTCTCTCTGTCTCTCTGTCTCTCTGTCTCTCTTATGTTATATTCAGGCTATCCATCCCAGGCCAGGTGTATCACTTACAAGTATAATCCCAGCAGTGCTCAGACCCATAATTTTAATTTTAAAATAAACTTTTGCACCTTAAAGACACCATTGCAACTAGTGAAAAGATCTCTTTAAAACATCTATGATGTTTTAAATTATTAAAAATAATTCAACATCTGCAAGATGATGCAAAGATGAACAATGTAAGACTAATAGGCATCAGTGAGAAAAGAGTCAATACAAATGATTTGAAAAGAATATGGGCAGAAGTAATAGTAGAAAACTTCTCAAATATGGGGAAACAATCTGACATTCAAGTAACCAAAGCATATAGAACTCCAAATAACATCAACCCAATTAAAAGCACACCCAGACATATAATATCAAGATCCCAGAAATTCAGCACAGGAACAGTATACTAAAAGCCACTAGAGAAAAGAAATGGATCACATTTAAAGGAAAATCCATCAGAATAATAGAAGAATTCTCTTCACAAATGATCAAGTCAAGAAGAGCATAGAGCAAAGTATTTCAAGTCTTGCAAAAAAAAAAAAATAAATAAATAAATAAAATTCCAGCCCAGACTAATATAACCTGCAAAACTCTCTTTCAAGTTCAATGGAGAAGTGAAATACTTCTAAGACAAAAAACAACTAAAGAATTTCATGACAAATAACCCTGCACAGACTACTAAGAGATATTCTAGAGAAGGATCAAAATGACCACAACTCCTTGAAGAATGGAAAAAAACCACCAAAGAGGCCAAACAATTAAACACAGGAGAAAAAGTGACATACAACACCAGTCTTTCAACTATTGTTTTATATACAGCAACGGAATATTTCCTTCAGCATATTCTACAAATGGATTTCTGTACCCTATGAGTCATGAATCTACAGGGTGGATATCAAGGAAATAGCAGTAGCTCAGTCCCACAAGTAACACCTGGCCACCAGTAAGCATCATGGATACTCTCTATGCCCATGACATACTAGAACTTTGTGCAATATCCTATCCTCAAGCTATTAGAAGTGCTGGTCATATATTTGCCATTCCAGTATTTATGTCATGTGTTATTCTTGGTAATTCTTTACAATCATGAAAAAAAAATTTAGTTGAATTGTTTTGAAATATTTAATTTTGAATTATTATTTAATTAATTTTCTGAATATTATTTAACCTTAATTTTTGTTTTAAGATTTATACTGTATCTTTGACTTACAATCTCCATATAAGACAGAGTATTAGAAACTTTAAAAAGTATATTTTCACAGCACCAGGCCCGCCGCATGAGACCTCCTCTGGCCTGCCACAAGTGCAGCCTATCCAGCACCAGGCCCACTGTGTGAGTCAAACCTCTGGCCCTAAGCAAGCATAGCCTATCTAGCAGTCAGGCCCATCAGGTGAGTGAGACCTTCCTCTGCTGGAGTATAAGCAGCTCAGCCAACCCAGCAGCCCAGACTGAGTGACTAACCTGCGGGCATGCAGTACTTCACAAAAGGTCACTGCTATACAGAATGATACAGACAAGGAGGAAAATGCAATCTCAGGTCCCGAGCCCACTTGTAACAGATACAGGAAACACTACCATACAAGCAAATGGGAATCATGCAGATGAAATCTCTGAATTGATAGCTTCTGAGGTAGACAAATAAGTGCAGAAATGTATAGAGCAACTCAGATCAAAGAAAACATGTGAAATAAAAGAAAAAAAGAAATGCATAAATTAATAGACTCTGAAGTGGAAAAACTGCAGAAACAAAGAGAGGAATCCAGAGCAGAAATAATCACTGAAGTAAAGCAAGATATCTCTAAATTAATAGCATCTAAACTAGGGGAACAACTACAGAAATGTAGAGAAGAGAACAGAACAGAAATAATCACTAAACTAGAGAGGGAAACAATAACTATAGTGAGAGACTTATAGTACTACTAAAGAAGACACTGATAAAAAATTTGAGAATAGAAAAATGATGGATTCCCTGATTGAGCAATATAGGAAAGAAATACATCACAAGAATCAGTACCAAAGATATATACAAGAAAATAAAATCTCAATCACAAGCTTGCAAAACCATATGTACAAAAGTGAAGATAGAGTCTCAGATCTTGAAGACACCGTTGCAGCTAGTGAAAAAATAAGAAAGTACTTCCTAAAAACAACCATGATGCAGGAAAAAAAACAATTCAACACCTGCAAGAGGATGCAAAAATTAACGTGAGATTAATAAGAATCAACAGGAAAGAAGGAGTTAAAACAAATGATATAAAAAGAATATGGGCAAAAGTAATAGCGGAAAACTTGCCAAATTTGACAAACAATCAGACATACAGTTAACTGAAACATATAAAACTTCAAATAACATCAACCTGACTAAAAACACACCCAGACATATAATAGTCAAGATGCCAGAAATCAGGCAGAAGATTAATATGCTAAAAACTACTAGAGAAAAGAAACACATCACATTTAAAGGAAAATCCATCAGAATAATGGTATTTCTCTTCACAAACCATGAAGTCAAGAAGAACATAGCAGAGTGCTTCATGTCCTCCATGAAAGCAAATTCTAGCCCAGACTGCTACACTCTACAAAACTTTCCTTCAAGTATGAGGGAGAAGTGACAAGGAAAAACTAAAGAATTACATGACATCAAAGCCAACCCCACAAAGTATACTAAAAAAAAATTTAGATAGGGACCAAAATGACCTGAACTCAACAAATGAGAACAGAAATATCCCACCAAATAAGGCAACCAATTAAACACAGAAGAAATGGAGTAAACAGTAGTAAGTAAAACTCATGTCAATCATAAGACAAAATATTTCAATTATAACCATCAATGTAAATGGACACAATTCTCCAATTAAAAGAAATAGACTGGCAGAGTGGATAAGGAAGCAAAATCCCACCATATGCTGTATGCAAGAAGCACACTTAACTCATAAAGAAATTCATAAACTAAAAGTTAAAGGATGGAAAACAATACTACCTGCTCCAGCACCTCAGAAAAAAGGCAGGGGTAGCAATTATGTTTGCAGACACTCTAAACTTCAAATCAAGATGGGTCAAAAAATAAATAAATAAATAAAGAAGGCCACAATGTACTGGTTAGGGGAAAGATTCAAGACGAAGAGGGGATACTCATAAATATGTATGTACCAAACACAGGAGCACCAAGTTATATAAGACAAACACTAATGGACATTAAAAATCTCATATCCAATACCACAATCTTAACAGGAGACCTTAACACCTCTTTATCCCAAAAAGATAGGTCAAGGAAACAAAAAATTAGCAAAGGAATAGCAGACCTGAACCAGAATCTGTAACAACTGGACTTAGTGGACATAAACAGAGTGTTCCACCCAAGCACTTCTGAATATACATTTTGAGACATTTTGTAAAATAGACCACATATTAGTGCATAGGTCCTGGTTAAGTAAATGCAAGAAAGCAGAAATTATCCCATGCCTACTGTCTGATCACAATGCAATGAAACTAGAAATAAATGACAACAGACACCACAAGAACCCCAGAAGTACATGGAAATTAAACAATATCTTTCTCAGCAACTAGTGGGTTACAGATGAAATTAAACAAAAAATTAATCAATATCTACAATTCAATGAAAATTCAAACACAACCTACCGTAATTTATGGGATGCAATGAAAGCAGTTTTTAGAGGGAAAATTATAGCCCTCAACTCACATATTAAGAAGACAGAATGGGAACAAATAAATACTCTGATGTAATTTCTAAACCAACTAGAAACAGAAGAGCAAATGAAATCAAAAGCCAAAAAACGGGAAAAAATTATAAAGATTAGAGCAGAAATTAATTCAATTGAGACAAAGAAAATAATACAAAGAATTAATGAATCAAAAAGCTGGTTCTCTGAAAGATTAAATAAAATTGATGAGCCCCTAGCTAATCTCATCAAAAAGAGGAAAGAAAGGACTCAAATTTAAGCAATAAGGAATGAAAAGGGTGACATTACTACAGACCTAGCAGAGATTCAGATGATCATAAATAGCTACTTTGAGTATCTTTACTCTTACAGAACTGAAGACACAGAAGACACGGACAGATTCCTAGAAAAGTATAAATTACCAAAACTTAAGATATAAGAACTCTCAACAACCCTATAACGACCAATGAAATATGAAATTTAATAAAAAGCTTACCAATAAAGAAAAGTCCAGGACCTGATGGATTCACCACTGAATTCTACAAGAAATTTATAGCAGACAGAATCCCAATACTCCTCAAACTCTCCAATGAAATTCACAAGGAAGCAATCTTCCCAAAATCATTCCTAGAAACAAGTATTACAGTGACACCAAAATTATAAAGAGACACAACTGAAAAAGAGAACTGCAGGCCAATTTTTGTCACGAACATAGATGCAAACATTCTCAATAAAATCCTTGTCACTAGAATACAACAAATCATCAAGAATATTGTACACCATGACCAGGTATGATTCATCCCAAGGATGAAGGATGGTTCAGTATATATTTAAATCTGTAAATGTAATACACTACATCAATAGAGCCAAAGCCAAAAATCACATGATTCTCTCAATTGACGCAGAAAAGGCTTTTGACAAAGTCCAACACTCATTCATGTTCAACATCCTGCATAAACTTGGAATAGAGAGCCTCTATCTCAAGCTGATAAAAGCCATTTATGACAGCTCAACAGCTAACATAGTTATAAATAGGGAAAAATTGAATCCTTTTATGTGCAAATCTGGTACAAGACAAGGATATCCTCTATCACCACTCCTATTCAATACAGTTCTGTAATCATTAGCTACAGCCATTAGACAAGAAAGAGGAATAAAAGGAATAACAATAGGTAAAGAAGAAGTTAAGCTATCATTATTTGTGGATGACATGATAATCTACTTGGAAGACTCAAAAAACTCCTCCAATAACCTACTAGAATTAATACACAAATTCAGTAGCATATCAGGATACAAAGTCAACACACAAAAGTCAAAGGCATTTCTCTGTACAGATAACAAACACAGTAAGAGAGAAATTACAGAAACAGTACCTTTTATGATAACACTGAAGAAAATGAAATACCTCGGAATTAACCTAACTAAAGATGTAAAAGAGCTTTTCAGTGAAAACTACAGTACTCTAAAAAAAGATCCTAGAGGATTTCAGAAAATGGAAAGATATTCTCCACTCCTGGATAGTAAGAACCAATATTGTGAAGATGGCCATACTCCCTTAACTGTTATACAGATTTAATGTAATACCTATCAAAATACCATCAACATATTCACAGATGTCGAGAAATCATTCCTAAACTTTATTTGGAACCAAAAAAGATCCATAATTGCAAAGGCAATCCTGGGCAACAAAGGTAAGGTAGGAAGCATTACAATTCCTGGCCTAAAATTATACTACAGAGATACCATGATAAAATCAGCATGGTATTGGCAAAAAAAAAAAATAGACCTGAGGTTCAGTGGAATATAGTAGAAGATGCAGAATCAAATACAAACACACTCAGCTGCCATATTTTTGACGAAGTTGACAAGCATGTTTACTGGAAGAAAGATAGCATCTTTAATAAATGGTGCTGGAAAAATTGGCTCTCCATGTGTTGAAAACTAAAACTTAACCCAGGTCTATCACCAGGCACTAAACTAAAATCAAAAGGAATAAAGCTCAGGGTGGGTCCGGCGCGATGGCTCAGTGGTCTAGGGCGCCTGCTTGAGAAGGCTTGGGCGGCTTCGGGGGCCGCGGCTCGATCCCCGGCGCTGCATGCTGCGCCGGCCCTGCCCTCGGGGTGGGCTGGGCTGGCCATGGAAATGAGTAAATAAACAAAGGTTCTGAAGCAAGAAAAAAAAAAAAAAAAAAAAAAAAAAAAAAAAAAAAAAAAAAAAAAAAAAGCTCAGGGTGGAGCTTTTTAAGTAACTATTTTTTCTTTTGTTTAATCTGTAAATTCTTAAAATACTTTTGCACTGATGTGTTGAACCTTACTCTTGTACATTCAATAAGGCAAACTTTTATAATTTACCTTTTCTTTCCAATGACCTTGACACGTTCTAGCATGGTGAGATTCTATGCAAGTAGTTACACTTTCGGTTTGGCATTGTACTTTTTCACACTGATTTAATGGTTGGTGGTA
>PVJA010051322.1:0-12889 GCA_004027025.1 Myocastor coypus | reverse complement strand
GACCTATGAATTCCGATTCCGAGAGAACAGCATCACTGGGACTGTTTTCTAAATAATCCTCAGTTATATTATACATCTCCTAACATAGCTCAGAGTCTGAGTAAAACTAATAGTTTGACAGTTTACCCTTTCTACTATAATTAATGATCAGCTATTATTATTCTGAGAGATAATGACTCACTGACAGGGAGGCTGCCCTCAGTACAGACAAGCACCGATGTTGTGCTATCATTCAATCTTAAGATTTGGGATTCCTTTCTTTGTATACTGGCGACCTGTCTCCCTGCTAAATATTGTCTGGCAAGCACCTTTCCCTGACTTATGTGTAGGTGCTCCTAGGGCAATAAAGTTTAACATTTTTATGTTTTTTATACAGCCCCTGAAACAATAGCTACTAAAATACTAGTTTGTTTTTCCCCCCTTAAGAATATAACACATTGGGCTGGCGAAATAGCTCAGTGTATTAAAGCAGCTGCAAGCAGGTGCAGGATCGAGGGATTCGATCCCCAAGCCTGCCATGCTGACTCCATCCCCTGGCCATGCCAAGATGGCAATTGAGACTGGGTGTGGTGGTGCACACTTATAATCTGAAGTCTTGGGAGGCTGTAAATAGGCAGATCACTATGAGGCCAATCTGGTAGTGAGACCCTGAACACCATGTAGATCCTTCCCTTAAAGTTACAGAAAAAAAAATGAGATTAGACAACAATTACATTTTAGGTGTGTTAATATTAAATTTCATGCTTCGTTAATACTACTACCCTTTCAGTGCACAGGAAATAGAAACAGAAAATCTTTATTTATTTGGTGGTGAAAGACCAAAGGGGCAAATGTTAATGTCCTCACACCATTTTTTAAAGTATTAGATAGGAATAATATTTACAATAATATTTATGTAGACACTCAAATTCAGTCCTGTACCATAATTTTCCTAACTGTGTAAAATCTGAAATTCTACAACTATGATTTTCTTTAGTCAAAAAGAGGTATAAATCACACAGTTTTCACCCGTTACTAATTTTGTTTAATTTTTTCCATATATTCCACTTATTACTCCAAACTTTATTATTTTTGCTGGGTGTGGTGGCGCACACCTGTAATCCCAGCACTTGGGAGGCTGAGGCAGGAGGATCGGTGAGAGTTTGAGACCAACCTGGGCTACAAAACTGAGCTCAAGGCCAGCCTGAATTGTACAGCAAGACTCTGTTTCAAAAAAAAAAAAAAAAAAAAAAAGAGACAAGCTTTATTATTTTTCTGTGCTGTCTACTCTACTTTTATTTTAAAATAGGACAATCATAGGGAACAACTAAAATATGAAAACTATCCTTACCTTAACACAGAACGTAAGTTCCTGGGTGAATAATTTGGGTCTATTCAATGTCAAACACTTTCTACAAACTTGCAAAATATAAATTATTTTTGAGGAACACAGATTAAAACAAGGTCCAGAAAAATCAGGATCGATAACTCAAGATGCACCTGTCATAGGGACCTACAAAAGAAAGCTGCCATGTTTCCTATACTGCTACTTAATGTGCTCCATCCAATAATCCACTTTTTCCAATGACCAAGGTTGATAAAGGTGAATATATCTATCAATAGATTATCAAATCATTACTTCCCTGATTATATCTTCTAAAATCATTTTTATTAAACTTAATAATTTAAAGTTCATTTAGGGCTTGTTTCAATACCCTGTCAGCAGCTGTTCGCAGTCACCTTTCAAGCAGAACAATACACCTTTGCACTTTTGCCTGACTGCCTGTGTAGCATCTCAGGAACTTTCTCATCTCCTTCCATCTCCAGACAATGCTATGATCTCATTCAACTTGACCCAGTACTTCAGGTATAGAACGTACACTGAGGACGTTTTCCTCTGAGTAGATTCACTCCTTTATGGTAAGCAGAAAGCCAAAAGGCAGCTTGGTCCAAAAGAAAATAAGCCCATGAATGTAGGTCAAGGTCCCACTGTTTCAGTTACATTTCTTGACATTATTTAACCAGTCAAGCGCTTTTCCACCTCTGAAACTATCAAGAAATGACTATTTTCTCTTTAGAAGCTGCAATCTTAAAAGAAGTTAATATTATTCCTTGGATTCATTGTTTCGGTTCTAGAGACAACAGAATCCTAATTTAAATTATTTCTTAAGTGTATATGGTCCATTTTAAATGGAGCTGCAATAGCAAATTGTCTAGAATCTTTCCAAAATTCTCCAAGATAGCAACTCCTATCATCACTCTTCAGACTGCCCTTTACTATAGAGAAATTAGCTACTTCTTCTCATGCATCCTGGAGACCTTGGAACATTTATACTGGCCACAGTTGCTCACAGATTTCTTGTTGAAAAACCCTGACCTTTTAAGTCATTAATCATTTTGAATAAATGTTCTTCAATGCTCCATTTTTTAAAGTATTAATAGCCAGTCCATTGCACTATTGGGGGTGTGACACTTTTAATAGTGAGGCCCAGCAGGAAGTCTGATGACATGGGGACCTGCCCTTGAAGAGGATGTTGGACTCTGGTCCCTATTGTCCTCGCTCTTACATTTTCCAGGCCACAAGATAAGGACAGCTCACTCTGCCACACATTCCTGCCCAGATGTTGTTTCATCATGGGCTCAAATCAGTAGGTACTGGATTGAATCAGTCTTATATTGAAGTCTCCAAAAGCATGAACCAAAATAAGCTTATATTCTTTTAAAGGTGATTTAGTTTATGTATTTGTTACAGAACTGGAAAACTGAATAACACTTTAGATATTAACACTTCATTAGCATGATCTCAGCAGGTTGCATATTGTTCCTTTGGAGAATAAAACTCCAACTTCCTATGAGCCTTTGGACCCTGTTAAACCTTGATTCATGAATGGAAGGAGCAGCCCATAGATTCAGCAGTACTTTCAAAGGCTTCTTGTTAAAGTTAAAATGAGGCTGGATCATGTATCTAGTATGTCCGTTCTATAGGCAGCAGCAATTGTCCTTGTCCTTGGTTTCTTCTTGCATGCAGTGATGCTGGCAGAAGTCATCCCTCTCTTGGACTTGGAGAGGCCCTTAGAATCAGATGAATGAGGAGAAAAGATTATTTAACTCAGTTCTGTCCTTTCATACAATGAAATCAAGAGGCTTGCTGCTCTCCATCCCCAACAATGATCTCTCTAAGGACAATACTGTGTATCTTGAATGAACCCAGTGGGCCTGAGAGGCAGTGGAACTTCAGAAGGTAGGGCCTGTTCACTGGGGATGTACTCATTATGAAAAGACATCATGCAGCCTAGCTCCCTCCTAGCCTCCTCTCTCATGAAATTACTTGTTTTGAACCTCCACACACTCTCAGTGATGTATTGTCATGGTTGATGGACTGTGTCAACCTGAGAAACTTAAATAAATCAACTCAGCAATCCCCAACTCTAGGGTGTAGAGGATCTACCATACGTTGGTTCATCACGTAAAGGTTATAACAAGGAAATAAAGAAAGATGAACAGGCCTGTTTCTTCAGAGGAGCTACAGTCTTTGCTTTGAGCTGGGACGTCATTTCTTGGCTTCTAGTGCAAACTCTTTGGCCTCCACCTTAGCTCCTTTGGCCTTCTGCTGTAGACTCAGCCTTCCTTCATAGACTCATTGGCCAATGGGTATAGAAGTCCTGATACAGACTTGCATGGAACTCTGCAGTGAGTAGTTCAAGATCCAGTATGCAGACATCCTCTGCATGTTTCCTCATCAGTCTCTGGATGACTGTCATAAATCAATTGTACAATTTCTTAAACATCTGTACATCTTATGTTATATGTTGCTCAAGTAAAACCCTGACTGATACAATAATATATCTTCAGGCCCATATTCATGAAACTCTGAGTGGTTTGGTCCCCATAACTGAAAAAAAAAAGAACAAAAGCATAAAACTATTGCAGCATCCAGATACTTGCACCATTGCTATTAAGGGGACTTCTGGATCCAACTTATAGCAACCACAGTTCTTTAGTATGCAAAGTCATCCTCCTTAGAATAAATAAGCCTTGGTGTGTTCTCACAGATATTAAAAATGTCAGTCAACTTCATTCACATCTCTGCGCACACCAAGGCTACAATTCAAGGCCTCCTCTAATCCTCCATATTCATATTTTTTAAATTTAAAATTCCTCACATTGATGGTGACCAAAATACACATGTTCTTTCTGAAAATGCTCAAAGCATAAGCCATTCCATAGAATTTCAATGCTCCACACATTAACTGGGGAGATAGCTCAGTAGAGTAAGTGCTTGCCTGGCAAGCACAAGGTCCTGAGTTCAATCTCTGGTACCAAAAAGAAAAAAAAAAAACACCAAAACAATGTAAACAAACAAACAAAATCAAATTTTCCACATGTGCCCCTACTCTCAGCCACTTAGAACTCCATGTCTTAAATGATTGCAAGAACAATGAGTTAAAAGCTTTTCGTTCTGACTACCCGTGAAGTACTAAAGATAAACTTTTGTAGCACATGACTCCACATTGGGTGTTTAATTCTGATAAGTCCCAGACTCCATCCATCTGTCCATTCCTTCCCTCTTCTGGCTCCACAACAGGGCCAATGAGAAAATCCATGCATATGACTCTGAGCACCAGGGATAGTGAATCTGTGAGAATCTATTCCCTTTGATATGTGGTGCTCTCAGCTCAGTCATATGCTAACCAGCACAAAAATGAGTAGCCTTAGCAATCAGAATAACCAAACACTTCACAGAAGAAAATGTACAGATGGCCAATAAATACGTTAAAGAATATTCAGCATAGTTGGCCATTAGAGAAAAGTGAATCAAAAAAAAAATTGAAATTTCAACTCCTGTCAGTGAGAAAAACTATTATCAAGGACTCAGAAAAATATTCTGGCAAGGGTATGGGGAAAAACAAAACTTTTATATTGTTGGTGGAGACACTAAGTTGTATAACTACTATAAAAGTCAATATGGAGTCCTCAAACAACTAAAAATAGAATTCAATTTAACTCAAGTACGTGTCTTGTGAGTATCTTTCCAATAGAATGTTTGATAGTCATCACATTACAGTAAAACACGATGAATCATTTTTATAGCAATGCAGCTAAATCATGTAAGCAAACAGTATTCCCATCAATGGATGAAGGAATAAATCACATGGTATATAAACCTACAGGGGAGAGCAATGCAACTGTAAAGGAAAATAAACTTTAATTATTTTTAGGAGAATGGATGGAGCTCGACCTCATAATAAGACTAAGTGAAATAAACTATAGCATGTGAAGTGTTGCATGGTTTGTCTAATGTAGCAGACTCAAAATACACATAATTACAAGATGAGAAGAAATGGGAAGGGCAATGCTAGATATGGGAAGGGGTTTTGGGGAAAAAGGGAGAACAGAGGGCAAGGTTAGGCATGGGAAAGGGGAATAAAAATGATCATGATGAGACAGTCACATAAAATGTAATAATACTATACCACAAACAGAAAAAAAAATAAAAAAAATTGAATAATAAATCATTTTTGCCGGGCGTGGTGGTGCACGCCTGTAATCCCAGCACTCGGGAGGCTGAGGCAGGAGGATTGGTGCGAGTTCGAGACCAGCCTGGGCTACAAAAGTGAGCTCAGGACCATTTTACTTTCCTTTCATCCAAACCATGGTCCCCCTACTGGTGCACTTACTCACTTGTCCTGCACTGGATGAGAAGTCTAAATAGATAAGTAATGCTTTCTTTCCTCTTGGATGTTCATGGTCAAGAATCAACATTCAAGCCAGGTGTGGTGGCGCATGCCTGTAATCCCAGCACTTGGGAGGCTGAGGCAGGAGGATCAGTGCGAGTTCGAGGCCAGCCTGGGGTACAAAAGTGAGCTCAAGGCCAGCCTGAGCTGCATAACAAGACCCTGTCTCAAAAAGACCAAAAAAAAAAAAAAAAAAAAAAAAAAAAAAAAAAAAAAAAAAAAAAAAAAAAAAAAAAAAAAAAAAAAAAAAAAAAAAAAAAAAAAAAAAAAAAAAAAAAAAAAAAAAAAAAAAAAAGAATCAACATTCAGGACCAGTGATATGGCTCAGCGGCTTAAGTGCTTGCTTGAGCAAGCTTAGACAACTGCAGGGACTATGGTTTGATCCCCAGAACCACATGCTGTGCCAGCCCCGCTCCCAGGGCAGGCTGAGACGGCCATCATCATCAATCATCATCATCATCATCATCATCATCATCATCATCATCATCATAATCAACATTCATATCAATAGGGGACCAGGGAGATAGCTCTGTGGTACAAGTGCCTGCCTGGCAAGTACAAGGTCATGAGTTCAAACCCTGATCCTGAAAAAAAAAATTCATGTCAATAGATCAGAGTATTAATCATGCATTCATTGGGACAACCTATAAAACAATTTATATTTGGAATATAATTAGAATATAGTCTCCAAAGGATTAGATAAGGTGCTCATCATGTTTGATTCTGCATTTGGGGAACAGAATAATGTTCATGGAATAGATACTAAAATTACTCATTAAATTAGTAAGTAACTGAATGGGAAAATCTGTATCAAAGCTTCTTGACATAAGTACCACTCATTTTTCTAAAACATACCCTCTGGAAAAGGAGTGCTGAACTGTGACAAAAAATTAGCCAAGGCTGGGGAGATAGCTCCGTGGTCAAATTGCCTGCCTGGCAAGCACAAGGTACTGAGTTTGATCCCTGGCACTGCAGCCTACATTGGTGAGGAATTTGGTCAGGTGGTGCACATCTGTAGTCCCAGCACTGGGGAGGCTGAAAACAGGAGGATCACTATGAGTCTGAGTTGTGTAGTGACACCCTGTACAAAACAAACAAACAAAAATAATAATTAGATAAAGTGCACTGAGCTAAGCTAGGCATTTTTCCACATTCACCTCAAAGAAACAAATGAGTTCCTTTCTACCCACTCCTTCCTATAGCTATAAGAGAAATGTTTGTAGAAAAGATGGAGAAGAAATAGAAGGTTTATTGTACCTATGCACATTCATAACTACTCATGAAGAAATTCTACACATATTTCTCTGATGTCTGCAGCTACATGCCACTGTTTTGAGTCTGGCTGAATTGTAAGTAGTTCCTCATTATTGCTAATTTAGTCTGATCAGATGTCTGTAATATGCAGAAGGATATAAGATGAAAATTAACTATAAGAGGATGCTTTAAGGTGATTATTTCTTGAAATATAAGATTTCATGAGCTGGTATGGTTTAGCAGATCTATGCAGAACTAACTTTCGTATTCAGTGTGTCACAAACTAAATGTGACACACAAAACAAAAATCAGTGTTACTACACTCAACAGAAACACTGAAGTGGAATGAAAGAGAGGGATAAGAACATTTTATTGCATCAGAGAAAAAGTAAAAACCTCTTCACTAAGGTGATGCCCTGAGAGACATACAGGATTTGTGCTTTATGGATTTTTAGATTAGTGTTTGTTACACTGTGCCTGATCCTGAGAAGTGCCTGAACTTATTAATTTGTGTATGACTCAGAAGTTTTGTCAGACTGCTACTCACATTTGATCTTCTCCTTCCCAAACACAGCCATAGATTTTGTCTCAGTATGAGCCTGGAGTAGCTCACACAGAAATTGTACAGTTAAGAGCTGATTTTGAAGGTGAAAAATTAAGATACAAAAGGCTAGTTCTGTGCTAAGTATTAATTCAGGTGCAAAAGCCATGCCAGAATTTACTGGCTTTAAGTAGCACACATTTGTTTGCTCACAGAGCTGACAATTAGTGACTAGGGCTGCTCTTGGCTATGGAGTTATTTTGCTCTTCTCAACTCCAATTTATTCACTGCACCTGATTTCTGTTCCAGGCTAGTGATGAAGCACCAACAGCTCTCAGTTCTTCTAATGGTCCTTCATCTTGAAATATGTTACTTCACTTTCTTCGATAAGTTCTTAGGAAAGTATTTTAACAGAGCAAAAGCAATGCAAAAAGTTACCAAGTTTTCCCTGGTGCTATATTTGCCATTTCAACTACTGTCTACAGTAAATGGTAAGTCCAGGCCCAGTGTCCATGAAGACATAGACTGCATGCAGGCCCTGGGAGGAGAGGGCAAGGGGAAGTAAAAAGTAGGTATGTATATCCATCCTGTTGTCATACTTCTACTTCTGAAATCTTTATGGCTAAAGGATGGTTTCACTTTTAGGATAAGATTCCATATATATATATATATATATATATATATATATATATATATATATATATATATATATTCTAGTAGATATTATATAATATTTACTATATAATCAGAAACATGTACTAATTCAAAAGGAAAAAATTAAAGGAAAATAATGAGGACAACAAGATAGGTAAGATAGATTTTTTAGGGCCATTGATCCATACTAAGAAGCCTGAAGCCATTATCCTAAATCTGTGATCATCGGGATTTCAAGAATGGCAAAGCTTCAAAAGACAGACCACCTGAGTGGAGACAGAGGTCGGACAGGAAGCCAAAGAAGGGAAGGGTGGGGAAGGGAAGGGAGGGGAAGGGAAGGGAGGGGAAGGGAAGGGAGGGGAAGGGAAGGGAGGGGAAGGGAAGGGAGGGGAAGGGAAGGGAGGGGAAGGGAAGGGAAGGGAGGGGAAGGGAAGGGAAGGAATCTTTTCCTGGGCCAGAGAGATAACTCTGTGGCACAAGTGCCTGCCTGGCAAGAGCAAAGTCGTGAGCTCAAACACTGGTTCCACAAAAAAAAAAAAAAACATGAATCCTTTACTAGACGTGAAACCATCCTTCAGGCATAAAGATTTCAGAAGTAGAAGTATGACAACAGGATGGAGATAGTGATTAGCCGGGCCCCAGTCCACCAGCTAAACCTGAAAACTGGCCTCCTGCCTTTATGGACGGGGCCCTGGCAGAATCTCTGCACTAGCGTGAGCTTCCTTTGGCTTCTGAACCCATAGTCCCTTCCTACTTTCCCTCTAACATTCCAGTTAGTGATTCAGCCTACCCCTGTAAAAAAAATAATAATAACAATTCCAGGAGGCATGGTTCACTGGAGCCCTTTAGGGAATAATCTGCAGCATGATCCTCACTCTGTGCAGATAGTGGTAAAAGTAGAAGCAGAGTAAATATTGGAAGCAATGCAAAGACATTTCACTTAAACATGCACACACACACACACACACACACACACACACACACACACACACACTAAATAAGTAAATAAGCATTGTAAAAACCAAGAAAACTCCAGTATGACACTGACTCTGAAATGTGTTCAGATTTAATATAAATATTCTAAGTTGAAATAGATAATATCTCACTACCAATTCATTCATTGAGTCCATGCAACATATAAAACTGAAGTACATAAAAGACTGAGGTAAACCATTTCTTCCAACAACTGTAGAAACTACGCATATTTAATGCTTATGACAGACCTGTTCTGGCATTTTAATCAATACACCAAGGAACTTATTTTACCTGTATACATTTCTTACCAAACTTTAAATGTCATCAAACTAAAATGTCACTAGTAATTTTATGATGTTCTTACCTACAGGCTTATAAGCATTTATCACAATATAAATTGTGTCATTCCCATTCAAATTAAGATAACTTAATAAATTCAAAGTTCTCATTTTGGGGCTGGGGAGATAACTAAGTGGTCTAAGCA
The DNA here is from genome assembly GCA_004027025.1 of Myocastor coypus. NCBI lineage: Eukaryota > Metazoa > Chordata > Mammalia > Rodentia > Myocastoridae > Myocastor > Myocastor coypus. The sequence continues at coordinate 3,267 of PVJA010051322.1, read as the reverse complement.
CCTGTCTGGCAAACACAAGGACCCTGGTACCACATGCCATGCCAGCCCTGGAACCCCAGACATGCTGTGCAGGCTATGGAAACTGAGTATGGTGGCACGCACCTGGCATCCCAGCACTGGGAAAGCTGAGACAGGAGATCACTGTAAGTCTGAGCTGAGTAATGAGACTTTGTACAAAGAAATAAATAAAACATTAAAAAATAAACTTTAAAATTCTCATTTTTTCATCTGGTATAGACTTCTATTTTAGTTTCCTCTACATTTTAATTTTCTTGGACTTAACCTACTAAGATAATTAATCTCCAACAAGCCATATTTAATTGTGAATAGCTATTACTTGTTTCTTTGTAAGTGCTTTTTACTGTGAATTTTAGCCTCACAGTGGGGCAAGTTGTCTTTCCATATTTATGTGACCTCATAAACTGTGAATGAATAGGCTTTTATACATTTAAATAATCTTAAATATTGGCAAGGTTGCACCCACCTGGGGAGTGTTAATGCTTAAATTGAGCTGTTATCATGTATCAGACTCATGGCCAACCATTCTACCTATGAGCTATCAAGAGAACGCAGATGTAGACTAAGAATAAAATGCTTATACTTTTGCTAATGGAATTTCATGACAAATGATATACAATTGAGATAAGAATCTGTTTCCCTTTTGTGATTCACATTATCAGTAATGATGAGAATAAGTTTAAATGTCTTCCAAGAGCAGAAGCGAATTCAAACATGTATTTTGAGCCAGTGAGATTTTATAAAAGAAGCTAAAAATTAAAAGAGGAAAGTCTTAATTTGTGTAAAAATACACTGGGATAAAAATTAAATAAAGGCAACACTGATACATTACCTGCACTTTGAAAAACAGACTCTTCTTCATAGAGTGACAAGCTGTTTCCTCTGTTCCGAGGCATCTGCTGGTACGTGCACTTGTGCATGTGATCACAGTATGAGTCCTGGGAAGACTTTGGGTTTCATTCCTTGATGCACAGAAACTTCTAAATTCCTTTCTTCTTGGAAAGAATGTTCTCCACTTAAAGTACTAGTGAATATTTAAGTGAAAATAATCGTACCATGCATCATTTAAGCACCAAAGTGAAGGTTGTTGTAGGTTCCAGAAGTCAGAAGATTTGGGGTAGAAATAAAGTCAAACGAGTTTATCCATACAAAATGACCTACATCACGAGTCTGACTACACTCACTCTTCATACATGTCTAGCTAAACATCTTAATGTGATCTTGAGCACTTTCAGAAATAAACTCATTTTGGAAGCTTTATTTTCAATCAAGCTAAATTTAAGTATGTCATTCACTATTATATAAAATTAAATGATCAGTTTCTAAAGTGGAATAATTAGCAAACATTATTTTACAAGAAAGCATTTAGAAATATATTGAGGTAGATTTCTAATAAGTTAGTTTATAATTTATTTCTTTACATTTTGGAAATATTTTCTGTTTTTTACTACATTCCATTAGGTTTTCAAAGTATTTTCAGTTTCTTATTACATTCTACTAGCTTTTAACAATGATGAAAGTAATCTAATCTTTGTAGAATTGTTAGATTTAGAGATATATGGGTTATAAACTCTTGTACTTAATTGAAACTGTATTATTTTAAAGTAATTTTATATTTTTCTTTCTATATATTATGTTTGGTACTAGAAAGCATTCATTTTTATTTATTCATTCATTTATTTTTGTAGCAATGAGAACGACTTCATATATTCCATCCTAGTCTTAGAAAGTACTAAAATGTTTAAAATTGTTATACCTTTGAAAAAGTGTAGTAAGTTTTCTAGATATATTATTGATGATTTTTCACAAATACAGAAACAAATTTTCAGAGTAGTACATTTCATGTGCTGAACAACTAGTGAAATTAAAATAAATTAGGCAAATATTAATCACGAGAGTATGAAATCACTTTTCAGTTCACTGTTGAATTACACTGTGATGAAACAGGTTTAAGAAGTACTTACTTTATTGATCACAGGGCTTTTCAGTAATGAAATTTCACAACCGTGAGAGGCCTGGCTTTCTAGCTCACCAATGATTTGTTGGACTTACTTCTTGATTTCCTCTGTTGTCAAAGAGGTGTTATGAGAAATGCATCAGGGAAGAGAAGGATGTGAGGATCAGATAAAAGATAGCAAATGGATAGGGAAGAAGGTCAAACCCTTCCATATCATCCCCATCACTGTTTCTGTCCTGTGCTTGACATTCATTTTGTTTATTATGTCTAAAATTCTACTATGTAGAGATTATTAAAAAAAACTCTTCATATACTCAATTTGACTGCTTAAGAAATTAAAGATTCCAGTCACATGTACAGTATTGAATTAATTATGGGGCGGTAGTTTTCTCCTAATTGTAAAACAAATCTGCATGAAACACTAGGGGCACTTATAACACTTTGTAATGTTGCACAAGTTGAACTGGAATTCTTGCAAGATAAAATGGCGGTTACAATTTTGGAAATAGGAGTATCATAATTAAAAGCAATATAGAACAATTATTTTTTAGCTTTATTTATTTATTTTTTTACATCTAGTGCAGAATTTCAAAACCAGAAAAATTTAACAATGGTTATATTACATATTTTCATCATTGGATCAGTTTAGATTAATAGATATCGGTGTATAAGATTGATCAAGCAATTAAACATTAACACTTTCAGTAAACATTAATTTTTTTAACAGTTGACACACTGCACATTGTCCTCACAATAGTTAAACAGAGCACAGTGTGTGGGCATGACACATCTTCCTATCCATGTTGCTAAGGAAAGAAAAAAAAAAAAAAAGAATTCTTCTCTTTGAATTAAGAGGAAGCAGACGCATACACAGTCTAATGTTCCACTGTGTAGAACAATTATTAATAAAAGACACAACTATGTTCTCAACATAAAATTTTACTTTGTAGATGTTCAAGTTTTCTTGACCCCTAAAAGTATTCTGAAAGAAATTTCTTTTTCCGAATGTTTAGTTATACAGGTCTTGCTTCGACTTGCCCTTGACCACCCAGCAAGAAAAAAAAAAAAAAAAAAAAAAAAAAATCCTTAATTGCAATGCATGGAACGCAGAGCTAGATTGGTGAGATGAGCTTTAGCAGGCTTAGATTCAATAGCCTCCAACGTCACAAGCTTCACTGGTGGCACACTGCAATTGCAAAACCTTTGATTGTATATGTATCTGCTTCCTCTTAGTCCAAAGGGAAGTATATTCTTTCCTGTTTTTTTTTTCTTTCTTTCTTTCTTTTTTCTAT
>PVJA010051321.1:0-12891 GCA_004027025.1 Myocastor coypus | reverse complement strand
GGGCGTGGTGGCACACACCTGTAATCCCAGAACTTGGGAGGCTGAGACAGGAAGATCAGGGCAAGTCTGAGACCAGCCTGGGCCACAAAAGTGAGCTCAAGGCCAGCCTGAACTGCACAGCAAGGCCCTGTCTCAAATAGACAAAAAAAAAAAAAAAATGGTTCAGTGGTCCAAAGCACCTGCTTAGGCAAGTTTAGGCAACCAGAGGGACTGCAGTTCTATTCATAGCACCACATCCTGCTATTACCAAACAATTCATGTGTACAGTGCATAGTTGCCCCAAATGACTCAGATCAGAAGTGGATAAAAGCAGGTTCTCCTGCATTTCAAGGGAGGAAGGGTGAAGGATCATCGTCTACATGGAACTCAGTTGTCTCAATGGGCATGAAGTTAAGGACATTGACATTTTCTGTGTATCCAGTCTACTTGGAATGCCTTCCAGCTACAGCACTGGGACCTTAATAAACGAGCCATATTATGTTTATACTTTACTGTTTAAGTAATGCTATTTCAATCTGTGTAAAGCCACTTAAAACACCAGTGGAAACACATGCATGGACCATGAAACAACTTTAAATGGATAATCAATTTTTATCACATATTGAGGGTTAGCCTGGTATATATACGAGTGAATTATGAAAGTCTGTATGCTCTCTAGCTAGAAGTGTTTGCATACCATATCTTTGTTATAAAACCAGTTACCTATAGTGACCTGAAAGTTTCCAAAATGTAACACAGAAAGCTTCTTTAATTTTGAAATAAGTTTTTGGAAATCTAAAGACAGGAGTATATTTTATTTGGTCATAAATGTGAAAGATCATATTACAACACCTTAACTTCTTTGTATAACACTTCCCCCTTGACAAAAAAGGGATCTGAGTGACAACTACCGAAGGCACCAAGATTGGAGCCAGGGAGATAGCTCCGTGGCACACGTGCCTGTCTTACAAGTGTAAGGCTGTGAGTTTGAATCTCAGCCCTGTCAGAAACAAACAAAACAAAACAAACAAAAAACCAAAGGCACCAAGAAAAGCACAACCAGGGTAAACAGGCTCTTAGGGATAAGCCTAGAAGGTACAGTATATGCTCTAACCTATGTCACATGGTTTTAGAACAAACATGAAGAACTTGTTTACATGATGACTAGTAAACACATGGAACTTGTTATGTCCATATAGCTAGGCAGGATGAGGAGGTGAATATGGTCAAGGTGAATTTCAGTCAATCCATGGGTAACAGACTGATAACAGTTCACTGAAGGGAGATTGGGCAGGTTCAGGTTACATCCCTAATCTTCCAGGAGGATTTTGTGGGTGCAAATTACTGCATTCTTAGAGAACATTAGTATCTAGTTTAGAGACAGCACAAGATGTTGAACCACTGATATGACAGACTGTGACATGCTTTATATTATACAGAAGATATTGAAAATGTCAGATAACCTGAGTGCTCTGACCACCGAGAAGTTATCAGCTTTTTGATCATTCAACTTCCTTGAAGTTGTCATTTCTTTTCCAGTCCCCAAAGTGACTGAAGTGAAGAAAGTCCCCATGACCATTGAGAAGTAGCTCAAGGAGACTTGATTTATTGTCAAGGAAGAAATGATATGTGTATTAAAAAATCAACAAATGATTCGGGGCAAACCTCTATTTTCAGTAATAAGCACTTTTTAAGCTGATTTGAAAAGTAAATGTGGGTCATAGTCATTTATTTCACTATAATTCAACACAAATGTTATACAGAGTTTTGATGTAAGAGAAAAATAACTAGAAACTTTCCATTTGAAAAGTTGTTGCTAGATGATAGACCTTGAAACATAGAACGAGTATTCTGGTTAAATCAGAGAATACTTAGAGGAAAAAATAATGCATGAGAAGTATTTTAGAAATTGAAATAGAAGTATCTCTTTCCTACTTAACAAATGTCATGGAAAATGAAAAAAAAATATTTTCAGTTAAGCCTGGAAAAACCTAGTTTTGATACAAATTGGCATAAAAATCAAAACACTGAAAGTATTGAAGAAAATATATTTAAAAACATTTAAATAGTCATTGGAACTAAGGGCAATTAACTGCAATATTCTAAAGTTCTCTACATTTTTGCACTAGTTCTTTAAACTCTCAGTCTAATCTACTAATATAATTCAATAGCAAAACAAAATAAACTTATTCATTTGTTTGGAAACACTTTTAAGTACTGAATGTCTATTTCGGGTAAGAAAAATAATTTACACACTGTAGTAATTAGTTATATAAAAAGACATAATATATAGACATTCTATATATTCACAAATACAACATGCATATATAATTAAACATTCCTATTACTTTCATATTTATTGATAATGAGGTATTTTTCTGGTTAACACTGTATCCAGTATAATTTTGGGTTTTGAATTCTTTAGTTGGAATTTGATAGTAGTCAGCAAAATTGTGAATTATAAGGAGCTAACAGATACTATTTCTAATGGAACAATCCACATATGCCCTTAAAATGAACTTTGCCTTTGACTAATACATATAAAAGTCCTCAATATTTGTTTCTGATTATTTTGGATGAGACTAAAATATGTAATATGGCAGTGTTCTACCCTAATATTCTTCTCCCTCATGTATCTAAATCCTGACACATCTATAACATTCATCTGACAAGTAATAACATTTCAATGCACTAGGTAACGCATATGTTTTTTATTGACCACAAAGAGCTTATTTCCTCAACTGATTTATGGACCACCTGGACAAAATTAATTTTATTATGGCTTGTTTTATTTTCTCCTATATCCATAATTGAAAAATACTTGTAAACCGCCAATGACACAATGACAATAGTGAGAAAAAGAACAGCCTTGAAATTCAAAATCAAACTCCACATTTCTTCAAAAAACCCCAATGAGAAATGCAGCTGCAATGCTTTAAGGTTAGAAAATTCAAGGTAAAACCACGCAGATTTGTTATGTTTCTTTATTTTCTAAAGAAAAAACAACATAAAATTCACAGATGGTTCCAAAGTTTTCCAAAACAGAGATAACCATTTGGGTTTACAGTTTGCATAAGGGACTTATAAGAAACTATCCAGATCATAAAAAATGATCATGACATAATAACTAAGAATGTTAATGATATTTTCTAGTCACATGATTTCATTTCCTGAATTATACTGTCTAGATCCTGAGAAGAAGCACAGGGAATATTCTCCTATTTCTAATTTTAAAATGCTTCTTTGTGGGTTATAGTGGTTTTTTATACACTATGCCATTGTATATTCTTCTAATAACTTTTATTGTATTATCTTCATAATTTTTTGAACAAAAAAACTGCAACATGTGAAAGTCAGCAGTTCACAAATGTTTGGGCAGCATCTCAAATGTTCGAGACCATTTGCCTAATGAATGTAACATGGACTCATTTCATTCCTGCTTTTCTGGAATTGCTTTGAGTTTCAAGCATTTGTTAGCTATTAACTATATTTTGCATTTAATACTGCATAGATATAACATATTTTCGAGTGCACATATAAAACTAACTTATTCATAATCTCATATCTGTGCTAATTATCCTGCATGATAACCATTAATATCAATCAATATCAGTTAGCTCTGGTATGAGTTCAGCACATGATGCAAGAGAGGTTTTCATACAAAGATACTTTCTGTGTGTTTGAATGACATTGAGAGAAGCTTCCCAAGTATCTTCTCTAGTTTATTTCTTTTTCCTTGTTTACTTTTAAGAACTACCTAAGTCAATATTTGCATTGCTATAAGCCCTCCTTGAAAATCACATGGCATGTCAGTTATTTTCCAACAGTTCTGCAATGTCAACCAAAACGTAGATGTTTATTGATTAACGATCTCCAAGTATAGGTCATAACATATGGGCAACACACACACACACACACACACACACACACACACACACACACTCACAAGGTGGATGGATATTTGGATGACTCCAGAATGACTAACTTATGAATGTCCTTATGCACAAAAATGGCTAATCAGTGATGGCACCAGTGGATGCCTTGAGTCTGACCAGTGACTGATGCCTTTTTACAATGATGCTGGTTTTGTGACTTTTTTCCATGTTGTGCAAACTGCGATTTCTTTCTTTTCATTGCTACAGTATGTTCCGCTGTGTGAGTGTACCATGGTGATCCATTCTGTTGTTGGTAGCTACCTAGATTGCTTTTAGTGTGTGGCTATAATGAACAAGGCTACTAAGAATCTTCTTGTATCTTTCTGTTGATCCATATCCCATCTTCTGATGAGAGGAGAATGGCAATTCCAGAAAATCAGCATTGCAGCTATAACTTTATCAAAGTAGAGTGGCCTGCAGAGAGACTACAACAATGTGAGTTTCCACAGAAAGGAAACTAGATAGGCCACCCTTAACTGGCCTTAAACATCTCAACTGAGTTGTTACTTCATTTTACAAAACCTCCCTAGACAGAGAGTCTTCAATTTTCAAATCAAAGTAATATTCTCTCTATTCCTTCCTTCCTCCCTCCCTCCCTTCCCCACCCCTCTCTCTCACTATCAGATAATATGAGCAAAAAGTTGGTCCACAATGGACTCGCACTGGTCCCTTCATGGACTATTTTAATTAAGCTTTCGTTGTTGATTTGGCTACTTGGAACAATGCAATAAGCACCTGTAAACCACATCCTCAAAATCTAGGACTTTGGTAATGACTACACTAACCATAGATTTCTTCCATCATTCCAACCTCTGGCTTCTCCTTGCCTAGAATAAAGGCATTTTTGAACATTATGCAAAACCCTCAAGAAGTACTATTGACCCCAAGTAAGTATCCATTTGTGCTAGGCAAGTAGAAAAGAATATTGATTTCATTCTTTTTATATCCCATTACTTCTAGGGAGGCAGATAAATGATAAAACGATAAGTTGTGTGAATCATGTGAACACATATTCTTCCAGGACAAAGCAATTGCAAAGGTCTCACAGATTTTTCTATGTGACTACCCATTCCCTTTAGAAAGGTTTCTAGTGAAAATACAGCTTATGCAACAGTAAATTTCAAGATGAGCTAGGTGATAGGAGAAACCTAATCCTGGATCACAAAGATGAATGATGCCATAAATTTAAATTCCTTTCTCCTGTATTTTGCCACCAAAATTGCTTGACTTCTTATTTAGCCATGAATGTATACCTTTGGTGGGCTGACTAATGGCAGGACACAGTGTGAGGGAATATGTACATTGCTATGTTGAGAAAGGCATGCTAAATTCAGTCTTAAAAATTACAGTAGATGGTGCTAGATGGGCGCAAAAGATCCAACCACCATCTGGGACACCTTCAAGATTTCTCTTGAGCATCACAGTTTAGAAAATGTGCCATTTAAATTTATCAATTCAGGAGAGTTCCTCAGATGAAACAGTTGAATTAGCGAGATCAGTGAACGTGAAACCTCATATTTAGATAATGTTAACGTTTTATGGAAATTAACAATGAAGACAACTTTAAAGTTGAGGTCAAACTGTCTATCTTTCTGGTGTATTAATGCCAAAGTGAAATTAGTAAAAGAATAATTTTTCTATTCATTTAAAATAATGTCATCAGTGAAGTTAATTTTTGAGCTAATTTGCTCTCCGTATTAGTTACTACCATTTATAAGGTGCCTGTATACATTGTAGCTTAGCTTTGAGATGTATATATTCTATATTATGTATGCAAAGTGATTTGCAAAGCATTGCATGGTATAAAGTAGTCTATCTACGCATCTAAAATACTGTTATTTTTATTATCACCAAAAAGTGCTTTTTAAGTATTTGTGTTCATTAGTTTTTCTTTTTCTTTTCTTTCTTTTTTTCTTTACAGCCATGGTGTTTTCATTATTCTTTTAGTTTTTCATGTGAAATGACTGAGACATAGAATACTGAAGTGAAAACTTTGACCATGTATACTTCCCTTCTTATAACTACAGTACAAAATTAGTTTCATGTCAGACATAGTGGAGCACACCTGTGATCCCAGCACTGGAGCGAGTGAGCCTGAAGGTTCACCATGAGTTTGAGGTCAGCCTGGGCTATGCAGTGATCCCAAGGTCATACTGGACTACACAGACAGATTTTGTCACAACAAAACAAAACAAGTCTCTACTCAGTGATCCATAGAGAAGGCCTGTACCTGTCTTTGATGAGCAGGGATATGGTGGCATAAGATCATGGAGTCTAACCACATGTCTAAGACAGAAGCTTTCCTCCTATGTGCTGCTGAGCATGCAGCATTCACTTTCCTTCTTGGTCTCCCTTGAAAACAGAGCAACAGGACAGTGCTCACCAATCTCAGGCCGGGGCTGTGTGAGACTCTGTCAGGGACAGCAGGAAAATGTGGAATCTAGCATCAAGCTACCCCTCCCCCTCTCTTCAGAGAAGCGTGCAGTTCATTTATGGGACAGGGTAGGAGGAAATTCTTTTCCTAAAAGGTAACCCACTGTCTTCAGCATTCAATAATATGTCCAACCTAAAATACCCTTAAGAAATGCATATCAGCAAATACTTGCAATGCCAAAAGACCTTTTCAGAGGCTAGAGAGTCTGACTTCTATGTGAATTCACTGTATTTATGAATCATTCTGGCCTATTGATTGAAAGCGTGAGACATAGTTCTAACATGTCTGCCTGCCTTATTGAAACAGAATGTCAAATGTCCTATGGACAGAGCTACTCTCTACAGTTATGGGATGGTAATGATGGCTTGCTTTTTCTAGTCTGTATTACCTAAATGCTTAAATAAATACAATTAATATTAACATTAGTGTCCAATAGTAACAGTTAAGTACATATTTCTTTTACTTATTTTCCAATATGCATTTAACGCATTGTCCCTGGAAGAATGTGCCTTGTCCTTGCCGTGATCAATAGACAACCTTTGCCAACTGCACTGACAGTATATCCAGAAACGAATATGCAATAGGCCTGGCCAGTAAGTAGGAGGAAAAAAAATCCATATTTTTAAATGTCATACAAGCTATTCCTGCAGTTGCTGAGCAGCCGACTCTCCAATATTAATAATTAGGTTGTAGGCCAGGCTTATTTCTCAGGAACTAATGCACCCTGTGTTCTACCATGTAGGAGACCTTGATTCATTGCTTGATGGAAGCCTTACTGTCTTGTGGCAGGAGCAGGGAATGCTGTGGAGGTGCCACAAGGCACCTCAGAGGAGAGAGTGTTGTGTGATGTACAAACCACTCCCTGGCCTTCGCCTGAGACCTCTTCAGAGCTAGGTGACAGTCTCAGCAGAACCTCCTGGTTCTCATGGTCACAGAGTTAGGAAACACTTTACAATTTGTACTACAAGAAAGCAGGGAGGGATTTAAATGCAAGACCAGGAGAGACCCTCCCTAAACCTCTGCCAGCACAGCCCTGATTCTCAGTAACTTAAAGCTTAGTCTGGTTTACAAACAACCCCATCAATGCTTTTAGAAAAATGTAAACTTTAAATGCAGGATGGAATATGTACTGACTGCATTTCATCTGATCACAAACTTAACAGAGAGCTGGGGATGTCTCTGAAATTCTGATACTAAAATGGTTCTTTCTCAGAATTGAAGTATCTTTATTACTGATCTCTACGGAGTACCTACTAACATTAATGGGAGAACAACCCCAATAAGGTCAACAAAAATGTTCTTGTAATTGTGTTCGTTAACAGGGCTGTTCGGAGACTGTTTAATGTTGGTCCTGCTACAACCTCTCCTACGAGGGAAATCCTTTGCTTCATTTTAAACCATTATTTGGAATTCTGATTTCCAAATCTTCACCTATGTTCCATACCTCTAAGGTATGACCTAACAAATTTAATTGACAATTTCCAGAAGCAGTATTAGTGGCTTTTGAAGGTTATTTTATAATAAAAAGGAGACACTATTCCCTCCTTGAAGTTGGCATAATTATTAACATCAAAGGGCCCATCAGCTTCCCAGGTTTTGAACATCAATTTGCTTTTTAAATTTTTTTATATTTTGGGGGATACCTTGAGTGGAACCCACAGCCTCATATGTGCTAGCCAAGCACTTACCACTGAGCTGCACCCTCAGCCCATGAAGTCATCCATTGCTTTTTCCTCCTCTCCTTGCTTCCTACATACAGTTCTCCACTAAACCCAGCTGTTCGTTTTTTTTTCCCTCCATGACACCTCTAATGTCTATTAGGTAATTCAGTAAATATTTACTAAGTGGTAGAAATGATGCCACAAATGGGAGTTCAATGTCTTGTCTAGGCCTGGACTCTTTATTTTTGTAGTCACCAACTTGCACCACGTCAGGGGTAGATTATAAATGGCCACAGTAGCTGGGCATGGTGGCGCACGCCTGTAATCCCAGCACTCGGGAGGCTGAGGCAGGAGGATCAGTGCGAGTTCGAGACCAGCCTGGGCTACAAAAGTGAGCTTAAGGCCAGCCTGAACTGCATAGCGAGACCCTGTCTCAAAAAGACAAAAAAAAAAAAAAATGGCCACAGATAATTTGCTAATTCTTCCTCTGAGAAGTTTCATATATTTAATGAGATTATTAGCCTTTCTTGATATAGACTTTGTGTTGTACATGTGAACCACTGTGTACAGATAGCCCATTCAAACTAGTATTTGTTGAGCCACCAAAAATCTTCATGACAATTAGAACTTGGTAGAATTCTAGGGGCTGGGGAGATACCTCAGTAGAATAAGCACTTGCCTGGCAAGTGCATGGGCCTGAGTTCAATCCCCAATTCTAGAAAAAAAAAAGAATTCAGTCAATGTGGATATGACATTTGGTGGATTTCACAAAAAGTCTGGAAAGATCTTTGTTTCTAGAATTAGAAACTTTATAAGGAATCGTCTAAATGAGTGATCGTCAACATTTTACAGACTGATACCCTCACTGCAACAAAACCCACTTACTTATTGCAAAGTGTCAACACTACAATTAAACTTGAATACCTAGTGCTCAGCTGCTGGGGCAGTTTGGCTCCAATGACAACAGAGAGGGTTCTGTATGCCTGCTGTGGCACATGGGCCATATATTCGCCACCACTGGTCTAAATTATGACAAATTTTCCTATAAAAAGTTCATTATAGGAAAATTATGATGATTGATAAACTTTTTTCTCATAACATAAAGAAGAATTTGTAAATCTTTCTTAATAGATTATCAACTTCATATCTGTCCATCTGTTATGGAAATCCCACAAATAGTTTGAGTCTGCGAAGTCACTTTCAATGGGCAGTGAAATGCATGCCCTGAGACTTATTTTTAACTTTATTTAGGTATAGTTACTGTACCAAAATATGTACATTCAAGTTATATGTCTTGATGAATTACACCACACACTTAAATTTAAAGGTTAGTCTTACGTTAGCAATAAACTGAACTCTGTAAGTGCCTGGCCATCATGCCAGATAGAGCCTAAGTAACTGAATTTGAAATAAGTGTAGTTGACAAAAAAGTATTAAGAGGAAGGTTGATAGTCAAGTTGTAGTAATTTAAAAATGATATAAATATGTTGTAAAAGCAAAATATCAACTTTCAATTGCTTAGAGAATTCTTATTTCTTCAGGAACTGCGTCAGGCCCTCACTTGTTACCAAGAAGAGTAAAATAAGGCCTTTGTTTTCAAAGACATGAGTAATATTGGCCTCAATTATTATGTGTGCTTTATTTTTACAGATATTGAATGAAAACACATAATTTAAGGAATATGTATTGATCACTTAACCATATAAAATCCCAGAATAGGAATTGTTTTCCCATCATCTACTTGTGTGGGGCAGGGAAGGACAAATGTACATAAATAACAACCAAAACGAAGATGCTGCATGATATAAGCTACAGAAATGAACTCTAAACATATTAGTGCAATGTTTTAGGTCTACAAAGGTGGAAATGATTCATTTAACTTAGAAGAAGGTAATACCAGTAATCAGCCTGGAGCAGATTGCTTTTTTCCCCCTAGGGATTGAGGAATAATTTCGACCAACATGGAGGGCGGAGGTGGAAGAGAAAGGGCAGGAGGGAAGAATATTGTTGTAGCAATTCCACGGCCAATGTGCTGGGTAAATCTGAGAAGTGGAAAATGCCTGGTTGCCTATGATTGCCACATAGGATGCAAGGTAACTAGTGAGAGGAGGGAGAAAGTGTGGAAAGATAGATCATGATGGATTTTAAATCCTGTGCTTATGCAGAGGAAGATGGTATGTACCTGTAATCTCAGCACTCTGGGAAAGGAAGGCAAGAGGATGCTAAGTTTGAGCCCAACCTGGGAAGCTTAGAGACTTAGCAAGATCCTATCTCAAGATAAAAATAACTAAAGTGCTAGGGATGTAGCTCAATGTGAAGGTCTTGGAGTGAATCCCCAGTACCACAAAATGAAGAAACAAATAAGTGAAACTGGTACCATTTTAATTTTAATTTTTTTTTTTCAGAACTGGGAAGTGAACTCAGACCCTTGCACTTGCCAGGCAAGTACTCATTCTGTTAGCTATCTTCCCAGTCCCTGAGCTATCTCCCTAGCCCCTTAATTTTTTTAAATTAAGAATTAATGGAAGGATTTAAAATAATCTATATGTTCAATACAAAAAACTGCTGGAAAAGAACTATTTTCCCATGATGGAATACTGCAGTACCATAAAAAGGAACGACGACAATGTGTACGCATAAATGCATCTCTTGGATGCATCACCAGGGAAGATGAAAAGTGGTGCACTTAGGATGCCATCTTATATTTTTAGAGGAAGCAAATACTAATATGCACATACAGACACACATTTCTACTTGTGTTTGCCAAAAAGGTCGATCACTGAAGAACATATGAAAAGCTAATAAAAATATATATGTAGAGAGGGGAGGAAGGAAGCAGGGTGAAAGAGACAGAAATTGGAGTGAAACTTGTGTGAACATAACTTTTTTTATTATTCTGACTTCAAAATTACAAATATATTTTAGATAATTGAAAAGTTTTAAAAGGAAAAAAAAAACAGATGTCAAATGTATCAGAGTGAGTGGAAGGTCTTAGAATACCTCAGTCAAGGAGTGATAAGGATCCTGAACTATACCCCTGCTGGGAGCTGTAGTTAAGAGCTATACCCACTGCTGGTGGTAAAGTCTCCACTTTTAAATGCTGCTTTATCATGTCTATAGAAAGTACCTTCCTGATTAAAGAAATTCATGAACTTATTCCGGGGGCCAATGGCAAGTACTGGGTGAATCCTCATAGTTATATGAAGTACGTAGTTTGGGATGTGAAACTTATCTTTTGTTAAATATTGTTTACCTGGGTTTGGTGTTACACTAGGACGACGAGGCAGGATGACTGAAAGCCTGGACAATATAGGAACTTAGGAAAATCCTGTCTCATTTTTTTTGCAGAGTGGGGGTGTAGGCTTGTGTAAAGGCTCAGGGTTCAATCCTTAGTACCTCAAAGAGAAAATTATTAATTTGCTTGGCCCACATTGCCCAGTGTTATGGTTTACGTCTAGTTGTCCCCCCAAAGCCTCATGGAGTCATTGGGCGGGGACTTCTAGAGTTTGAGACTTGATCCATGATCCCTGGGATTATGGGTTTTAGTACTGATGGGATTATGGGTGGAAGTACTTCTGGGATTATGGGTGTAGCCTAGGGCGGGAGCTAAGATGGAGAGCCTGAATGTAATATAAAGAGAGACTGAGAGACAGACTGGAGCTCTAGCTGTTGCTGTTGCTCTGCTGCCGTGTTTGGCTGGCTACCTCTGCCACCATTTTGTTGCTGTTCTGCCGCCATGAACTGGATGCTCTCTGCTCTGCTCCTCTCAGCCTTGGGCCAGCTGAACATGGACTGAAACCTCCAGTAACTGTGAGCTAAATAAACCTTTCCTTCCCTCATTTTGAGTGTCAGGTATTTGTCTCGGCAACGAGCAAAAAATAACTAATACAGAACTTGGTACCAGAGAAGTGGGGTCGTTGCTGTGACTATACCTGACAATGTGGATTATAAGCTTTTGGAAATGGCTTACGGGAAGAGATAGGAAAGGTTCAGAGATGTCGGCTAAAAACAAAGCAGTAGAACGGCTTCGGCTGTTCAGCTTAGGCGATTTTGGTCAGAGCTTAGACCAGAAGACTGACAGAAGGCCTGCCTGTAAAGATCAGGCTGAGGAGGTTTCTGCTGGAAAAAAGGACAGCATTGGTCATTGGACTCCAGATGATTTGTGCTATGGATTGGCTGAAAGTCTTTCGGAATTTTGCTTGTGCCCAGAGACTTTGCCTAAGACTGAGATTAAGCATGGCAGACTGATTAATCTTTCAAGAGACATTTCAAAGCAGCAAACTATTGGGGCAGTGGCATGGTTGTTATTGGTTGCTTTTAGCCAGATTTATGTTGAAAATCAAGAGAAAAGAGCCAAGCAGGATGATTTAAAATGTGAGTTTGGCCAGAAAAGAAATACCAGGAAAGCTGTGGACTGCAAAGATGGAGCTGAGAGGATCTCCATTGCTGGGAAGGAACCAGCGAATGCGAAAGATGGCCTAAGGGCATCACAAGAGGTGGCAGCTGTCTGTGCTTTGCAGCCCCAGAATTGCAAAGGAGAGAGGCTTTGCCTTGAGAAGAAGGCCACAGAGACCCAAGTACCAGAATGGCGGCAGCGGCCAAACCAGGTTCCAAAATGGCGCCGGCATGCAGAATTTGTGCCTAGGAATCAAGGTCAGAGTGTTCATCTGTCCAGGCACTCCGCCCCTACAAGCAAGAGAGAAGGTAGCCTGGCTACTACTCCAGCTGGCAGCAGACCCTGGCATCATCCACGTGGCATTGGTTTTAGGTGCATTCAGAATGCAAGAGCTGTTAGTTTAAGAAGGCTTCCACCTCGATTTCAGAAGAAGGCCTGGGAGGCCAGGCAGTGTGCTCCTGAGAGGGCAGTGTGTGAAGCAGAGAG
>PVJA010051320.1:0-12870 GCA_004027025.1 Myocastor coypus | reverse complement strand
ATGTATTTAGTACTGGGTACAGGGTCTCACTATGTATATTGGACTCAGAATGATCCTCCTGTTTTCAGCCTCCCAAGCTCTGGGATTATAGGCACATGCCACCACACCCAGTCTCAGCTGCCATCTCAGCATGCCCCAGGGGCAGAGCCAGCATAGTTTGTGGTGTGCTGCCTAAGCAGGCACTTTAGTCTGCTGAGCTATCTGGCCAGTCCCAGCAATATGGATTTAATGAATTAAAATGCAAAAGAAGAAGAGGCCTTAGCAGACAAGCTGAGCATTCAACAGGTAAGCAGCTATCCCAGTGGATTCCTGCCCTTTAGGACACACAAACCTGTCAAGGCAATGCTATCAATATATGAGTATCTAGGATACTTAGAAACATTATGGTTCCACTCCTCCTAGCATTCGTTAGCTATAATTAAAGTTTAAAATCTATCCAACAAAATGCAAAATTGTGTTGTAAGAGAAAACTTACTGATATGATTTTCTAGTCCTGCTTCTAATTTCGTAAGCCACAGTGCAAGGTTTTGTTCAGTTATGGGCTGGTCTGAGGGAAACGCAAACACTTGGCCACTTGAATGCAGATTCACCAAAACCAGAAGAGGAAGAGGAGGCAGAAGGCCAAAGTATGCCTGCAGGACTCCTCTCCCCACAGGAGTATTATCACTATGAGAAGAAACAAGTCAAACATGTTAATCAGCAGGGCTTTCTCTAAGAAATGAAGACAACAGTTTATGGAACACTGAACTTTTAGTTGGTCTCAAGTCAGTAAGTTTATATTGTGAAAAGACTTCCTAAACCCTGTATGACTATGGTGTTCATAATCAGACTCTTAAAAAGCTTTCTGTTCATGTCAGCTCAAAGCCTAATCAGTTACATAGCTATATAGGATATTTATTTGTAAACATTTATTTATTTATTTATTTATTTATTTGGTACAGGATCTTACTACACAACACAGACTCATAGCAATCCTCCTGTCTTAGCTTCTCCAGCACTGGGATTATAGGCATGCACCATCACGCCCAGTACCGGTGGCTAGCACAGTGTGCTGAGGGTTTTGAGGCCAGCACAGCATGCAGTACCAAGAATCAAACCTGGGTCACTGTATTTGCCAGGCAGGCGCTTATACCACCCAGCTATCTCCACAACCCTCAGATATTTTTCTAAAAAATACATCTTTTCCAAACAAAGTTGTGTCTTTTCTCAGGAAAAGGAATATTCTAATCAAAGAATGAATCTTTCAAAGAGATGAAAATAATTACGTTCCAGTAAAGAAAAAATTAAAGATACCTATTAGGCAAAATGCTGCTGGGAGATAATTTACAAAGGATAACTACCTAGGACAACTGCATCTCCAGCGTAAGATGTACTATTAGTAAAACTTTAAGCAAACTATATACTACCTATTTCTCTAATTTTCAAAAATCAGAAAAAAATTATTACTTTTGAATTTTTATTGTAGAATAAGATGCAGTCCAAAACAAGACCATGTAGGGTGCTGTCTGCAGGGCTTCAGTTACAAAAACGTAATGATAAGGTATCTGGTCTCATATTACCTGCTAACATAGAATTACAGAGTCATTTCCTAAGGAAAACAGAATTATACGTTTTTTGCCTTTTATATATAAGAAAAAGTAAAACAGACTTACAGGTTTAGCCAGCAAGGAGTAACTGAATCCAAGTGTCTCTGCTCCCCTAGTGTCAATATTGCTTTTCTGTACTGGGGATTTACGCTGCCATTGCTGAATAAAATAAGTAATGGTTTCTGAAGTCTTAAGTAAGTAGGAAGATTTTCCACAGTGATTTCTGGCTGTTACAAGAGAAGGACCAAACCAAGCAAAGCCAAACAAGAAAAAGAAAGCAAAAGCTAAAATTAAAACCATGGAAACTCTGATGGACAAAACAGAAAACAACACTCAAATGACTCCTACAATTTGAGTTCATCCAATGTAATTCAAGTACATTTTCATGTACATAGTGATTTGTCATGTTGACTGATAACTATAAATTTCTAAGAGCTTTCTCATTCAACCCTACCTCATTTCAATGAGTTTTTGAAACAAAATTACTAATATACTTTAATAAATTTAATATTCTTACTAACTGCTTATGCCAATAGCTAGATCAGATTAGCAAATATATACATGACTAACAAAAGCTTCTTGTTACAATTTCACCCTAATAAAACTGGAGTAAAGATACACTTAGAAATTTATAAATATAATTGTTTAATAGTCCCATGACTACTTAAAAATTAATTTAGCTTTTTCCAATACTGTGTATATGTTGGCATAATTAAAACAAATAGTAAAGAAAACCCAAAAATCAATCTCACTTCTTTTGAGATGAAAATAACTGAGAGAAAAAAAAAAAAAAATATATATATATATATATATTTGGTGCATGGTCTCACAATGCAGCTCAAGACTCACAGTGATCCTCCTGTCTCAGCCTCCTCAGTGCTGGGATTACAGGCATGCACCACCACACCTGGGTTCCATAGCTGGTGGGTTGGTGTGGCATCTGATGCCGAGGATCAAACCCCAGTCCCTGCATTTGCCTAAGCAGGTGCTTAGTCTGCTAAGCTATCTTGCCCACCCACTGAGAGAAAGTTTTACAAGGATTTAGAAATCTAATCCATTTTACCATTTTATTATTAATAAAAAGATAACCATTTTAAATATACATTTATAGAAGACAAACTAGACTGCTACTACTAAGAATCAGAAAGAGCAACAAACCAAGATTTAAGACAGTAATGACGCCTAACAGCAAACCTTCTACCATTTCCCAAATTTAATTCCACACCTGCTAGTCACCCTGTGGATATACCTGTGAGCTAACAAATCTTGCTCTAAGTAGTAAATGAGGAAACACACAGAGGGGATAACTTGCTAAAATGTCAGGCAAGTAAGCTCGTGAGCCATTTCAGGAAGTGACACTTCAGCCGGACCTTGGATAAAGAACATGATCTTGACACTGTGTTGTGTGCCCTTTCCCGGGGATTTCAGATACAAAGAATATCATGATGACAGGTAGAAGGTTGCTCAGGCATAAAGAGCACTGGGAATCAGTACAGTGTAGGAGGCCACCCTTGGGAAGACAAAAGACAAACACTCCTGCAAGGCCAGACAGGTAAGGCTTTGATACCCTCAGGAGCTTGTGGGAATATGGACAGGATTTTTGCATCATATTGGTGACAGGCATAGTGCTGTTCTCAGAAAGACAACCAAGTGGAATATGAATTTGTAAAAGATCAGTGGTGGACACTGCTCTTTCCTGTATCTGTCAGATAGAGTAGCACACACAAAGACAAATACTCAGGGGCTTGTGGGTTAGCACAGTTGTTTAAGGACCTGCTTGGGAAACCCCATTCAAGTATAGGGGACTGCAGTTCGACACCCAGCTCCACATGCCTTACCAGATCCACCCTTAAGGCCACCTGAGCCAGAAAAAAAGAATCCTTCTAAAGACAAATATTCCTCAAGAGGAAACTGGTTAAGTTATGGAACATTAGTATAACAGAGTATTATGCATTCACGAAAAACACAAATATGCATGTTGTGGTATGTGTGTGTCTGTTTGTTCTTTGATACATATAATATAAAAATACATGTATAATTTTTTTAAACTTTTGGGAAATATCTTTCCAAATTTAAATTTTAAGAAATTATGGGTAAGGGGCTGGGGAGATAGCTCCGAGGCACAAGTGCCTGCTGGGCAAGTGCAAGGTCGTGAGTTCGAACCCTGGTCCCACAAAAAAAAAAAAAAGAAATTATGGGTAATTCTACTTTTTCTTTGCCATTTTCTGTATTAGCTGAGAAAAAATTTAAAATTACTATATCATGTATATATTAACCTGGGGAGCTAGCTCAGCAGCATAAGCACCTGCCTGGAAAGTATAAGGTCCTGAGTTTGATCCTGGTATCAGAACAGGGGGCAGGGGGGAATAATTACCTTTGTGTAACTAAAAATAATGTTAGCCATCCATTGTAGCACACACCTGTAAACCCGGCACTGTGAAGGCTGAGGATCACATTTAGCAAGACTCTGTCTCAAAATTAAAAATAAAAAAGGACTGAGGATATAATTTAAGTGTGAAGGCTTAAGTATGAACCTCCAGTACCATATGAAAAAAGGTTACTGTAGTAAATAACCCACAAAATTACATCCTGAAAATATTAACACAATTATTTGATTAATTATCACTTGTAGCTTTAACGAAAGGAGAGAACAGGATCAAGATTACAAAGAGGCTTATGGAAGACCATACCCATTCATTTGGGCCCTGAAAGCATTCACATTCAGACAAGTATGAAAACAGGAGGACTTCATTCCCTACTACATCAGATGTGTGGAAGTACAAATTTCTGGTATTCTAGCTATGTTTAATATGCCAAAAGACAAGTGAAATCAAGTAACCTGGGTTATATCTGTTGTGCCTTTCAATGCACTATTATATAACACATTAGAAAAAAGCCTTTCATGTAAGACAGTATTTTAAAACTGTACAAATCAAAAGGATAGCTAACATTTGCTGAGTATTTACTGAGGACCAGATGCTAGACACGAGCACCAACCATCGGACTTTCTTCACACTCATACTAAATCTTTCCAGCAGGTTCTACTATGACCCACATTTGACACCTGTGGAAACTCAGAAGCAGAAGGGTACTGGATGGCCAGCAGGGAACTGAGCCAGGATCAGGACCCTCTGCAACACACTTGCCTTATGATGAGTTCCACCCTAGATTAAGTCCTTGAACCACACCTCAGCCACATTGGCCTCGCCAAGACATAAGCATCTATGGCAAGGGATAGCAGGGCTAGAAAAGCTGGGTGCATCATAAGTGAACAGCCAAGCAGGGCACCCCAGTGAATCTCCACCCACAAAGCGCAACACCCTGTGCTACCAAAGACTGGAAAATCATGTACCAACTGATCAAGGTTTTTGGGGGTTTTTTTGTTTTGTTTTGTTTTTTTGTTTTTCAAATAACACCTTTTCAATGCAGCATACTCACAAAGATTTCCTGTGCTGCATCTGTTACCATCCGCACTATGTCCTGTGCACGGGTGCCAGCCAGCGGAACACTCTCTATTTTACCGCCTTTGGGTCTGGCAAGCAGCAGGACTGGAAGAGCCGCAGCATATTTATTTGCCCTAAGGAGAAATGGGTTATTAAAATTCACAACCAAAATACAGCTTGTCCTCGGAAACAAAAAAGGTAGGTCCCATAGGCACAGCAACTGAAAAGTCCCACTGCTAGAGGAGAAATATACTAGTTTCCAGGTAAATTTGCCTTCCATATGAGGCCAAGCAAGTTCAGGAGCCTGTACAACCTTCAGAAAAAGAAAACAACAGGTAACAATCCAGCCAGATTTGATCCCCACTTATTCAGCAAGAATGAGTGTGAATAGGATTTCAAATATACTGGACAATTAGGGCCAGCCCACTTGGAGTTCAGCAGATGGGCACAACTAGGGCCAGCTATCCTGGAGCTCAGGAGATGGGCATGACTTAGACCAACCACCCTAGTGCTCAGGAGATGGGCACAGCGAGGTCCCACCATCGTGGAGCTCAGGAGATGAGCATGACTCTGACCAACCATCCTGAAGCTTAGGAGATAGGCACAGTTAGGGCCAGCCATCCTGGAGCTTATAGGCATGACTTAGATCGACCATCCTGGAGCTCAGAAGATGGGACAAACTCTTCCTGCCAGGCACTGTGCCTGCTGTCCTAGGTATGTGTTCTTTAACCCTCAGAACACCTGTAAGGTAGCCTCCAGAGTAGCATTTTACAAGAAGACACAGAATTGTGAATTGAATGAGGGGCTCCAGACACAGGGAGTGTGCTCTCTCTACAGACAGAAGAACTCACATCTACTCTTTCCCTGCCTCTGCTATCTAAAGCCAAAAGAAAATACCCTGAGGTAAACAGGAAAAATGCTCTGTGTGCAATTACCAACCAAGTGCTTACATGTGAAATGGCCTGGTCTCTGCCAGAATAGAGTACTGGCACTAAAGTAACATGAGAGCTGTAGTGAGCCCAGCATTTGTACCACCCAAGGCGGGCCTCTGAGTTGTCCAGCTGGCTATAAACAAAGCACTCTGCAACCTGACAATCTGTTCTTTAGCCATTGATAAATATGCACTGACAGGAGAAAACAGTAGGTGAAGGCCAGCAAGATAGCTCACTGGACTAAGTGCCTGCTTAGGCAAGTACAAGGACCAGGGTTTGATCCCCAGCACCACATGCTGCACCAGCCCCACCTCTAGGCATGCTGAGCTGGCTACTGAAACCAGGCATAGAAGCACATGACGATAATCCCAGTGCTGGGGAGGCTGAAAATAGGAGGATCACTATGAGCCTGAGCTGTGTAGTGAGACCCTGTACCAAATACATAAAAAGAAAGCAGTAGGTAATTATATATTGTCAAATCAATAGGTCTCATATTTACAGGTTTAGTATGTACTTTTCAAAAATGATCAACTTCACCAACAAAAGCTTCACCATCCAGAGTCGTGTTCAAGATGGAAGATGTCAGCTCAGAAATGACAATTAGGAATATTATAGTCAGAAAGTAAGAAAAATTACTAGAGCTTAAGAGTCCACTGGCATGTGAAAATGAGACTCTGTTGTAGAATGTTCCATGTACCAATAATCATCTCCAAATTTACAGTCCAGTCCTTTATTCTGCAGTAACTAAAATAGTTTGGTACTCACGGCAACCCCACCTTCCACAAAGCAACTTAAGTGGTTTAAAAAGTGCTAATTTTTGTAAACATATACTTTAGTTACAAACATAAATTGAGATGCTTAAGAAATAAAATTTTTAAAACATGTTAAAAATTATCACAGTTCCACCAAAACTTCAGGGAATACAACTCAAAGAGGAAAACTGAAGCATATGAATCCAAGAGTATCACTGAAGTACTCTTGCCAAAAGAATATTCAAAAGAATCTAAATAGTCCAGGGCTTCTCAGGTCTTCCTAGAAGGAAATTAAACATGTATTGATGCTGCTGTTCTATCTTTCTAAGTCAGCTGCATAAAGATAACCAACACGTTA
This sequence comes from Myocastor coypus, assembly GCA_004027025.1. NCBI lineage: Eukaryota > Metazoa > Chordata > Mammalia > Rodentia > Myocastoridae > Myocastor > Myocastor coypus. The sequence goes on along the minus strand of PVJA010051320.1, from coordinate 5,799 downwards.
TATCACACAGGTTATTCCTCCCTCAAATTAGAAAAGCAATAAGCTTACAGAATCCAAGAATCTTCTCCAGAGTAAATTCCAGTGAGGACAGATCCTTTCAAGTAGTTTCCTGCTTCAGTGAAATGTTCTTTTGCTATAAATACACAGACATGACAAACTCTGAAGTCATTAATTACAACTGATGACCAGGTTTCTAGATGGTAGCACTTTGTTATTATTTAATTATAAAAGTAAACACTTAAGCTGTATTATATTACTTAATGGTTTTAAAATAAGTTTGAACCATTTTAAAATAGATGTTTTATGACATATTATGAAAGAGCTGTAAATTGGTGTAACATAACAAGGCTTTCAGAACAAATGTACTCTAAAAGTGATTTATAAAGTTTACAGTACCCTAGTCAGACAGAGTGACTGAATAAGAATCTGTTGGCCTTAATTTACTCGTAAGGAAGGGTAAATGGAGATAGCCATGAAAAAATATGTATTGGGCTGGGGATATAGCTCAGTGGCACAGCATCTGCCTGGCAAGCATGAGGTCCTGAGATTAATTCTCATTGCCAAAAAAAAAAAAAAAAAAAACTAAAAAAAAGAAATACTACATATTAAAGTTACAAAGTTATAGACTTTCCACTAGATTTGTTAGGCTCTTCAGTTATGAAGAACTTGTGTCCTATTGCCTGTACTTTCTGCACTGTACATTTCTTCTTTTGGAACTTTGACTCATATGCATGTCCATCTTTTTCCCTTGTTATGACACACATACTCAAAATTAAAACTATTATTTCTGTAGCTTTGTAAGTACAGTCATTTTCACCAGTGATGGCACACCACAGGTCACGCCAATCATTATCTTAGAATGAAGAAGCAAACTCATATTAACTCACTGCAGAGTAACCGCATGGGGTGCGACTGCAGGTCAATGCAGTATCCCAGCCACAAGAAGGCCACCTGGGAGCTCAGCTTGGCACAGGATGAACTGTGGCTCGGGTGGGAAATGTTGATGACAGAACAGAGCCTTGAAGAAGCCGCAGAGGTAGGCAGGCCACAGGCCACAGCCAAGCTGCCAGGGCCTCTTTGCCCTAACTCAACCACAGTGTTTTGTTTTGTTTTAAAGGGTGTATACCTTCCACAGGATGAAGAAGCATGTTTGGGGGAAAGCAAACTTAGACTCAGCTCAATGGGAGCATTTGAGCTTATTTATGATCATAAGTTCAGCGAGAGACTGTTAACTCATTAAAATTATTTTTAGCCTGTGATTCCCAAAATAGGAAAGACTCAGAAGAAAATAAGCAACCAAGAAGAAGAGAATGACTTGTACTTTCACTTCTAAGAGAAAGTGGAGCTAAATTCTGAATCCATAACATAATGGAATATGTGTCATCTTCTCTTGTGATAAGCAGCAGTGGAAGACACACTAATATTCCCAGACTGGTTTCCCACATGGAAGCCTCTCTGCTCATGAACACACCTTGATTACATGGTGTATGCTAAGTGATTCCAGGGTGGGAGGTACATTTGTTTTCATTAAATCAGGTATGTAGTTCCTGCTAAACATTCGAATTAGGCACAGTTTTTGTTTTCATGATGAAGACTGTATATTGTGAGAACACAGCATCCTCAAACACAAAGAATGCAGTTATCTAAATAAAATGATAGAGTATTTTTGATCCTAGAAATATATTTGGGATGGATACCAAAGATGACTTAGAACACCTCCAGTCCCAGTCACTCAGAACATGAGGCTGGATATTCAGTCAGGTGGTTTGGAACTGGCCTTGGGGACATAGTAAGACTACTCCTGCCCCTGGGTCTATCCCAAAGCATAAATATGAAAGGGACTAGGGTATAGCTCAGTGATAGAGGATGTGTCTACTATGCACAAGGCCCTGGGTTCAATCCCCACCAAAAAAATATTAACCATGAGTATACTGTAATTGCATAAACACATTCACTCAGCAATACTGCATCTCCAACATTACATATAGCTAATTGTATTGATACTGACACATCTGTATGTACACGTGACAATTTTATGTAATCAAAAAATTGGGAAACAAAGCACGTCACTAAAAGTACTCATAAGCTCTAGATTTTGGTTTCCAAATTCAATTTCCCACTAAAGGAACCTGGACGGACTCCTTGGAGAAATGACTGATTCCTGGAATGTGGCTGAAAATATCTTACACCAAAACAACAAATTTGAAGAATGGTGGAAACATGTCAAAGGACAGAGAAGCCAGATTGAATGGGCTCCTGGGACTCAATCAGGAGCAATTTGAAGAAACTAATGATAACAACTAACTATAACCCACTGAAGAAAATAAGTGGTGCCAGCCTGCCATGAGGGGCACACCAGTAAACCTGGCGCTCTGGGAGGCTGAAGCAGCAATTCACAAACTTGAGCCTCACCGCGACAATTTAACTACTTGGTAAAACTTTTTCAAAATAAATAAATTTTATAAGATCCAGGGATGTTGCTCCATGTGAAGGTCCTGTATTCAATGCCAGTACCACAAAAAATTAAAACATAAGTTAAAATTTCAGAATCCATAACTGATAAATATGCAGAAACTTCTGTTTTATAGTAAGATGCCAATTAAAAAAGGAAGAAGGAATGGTGAAATTAGAAAATATTCAGTTGGCAGCTGTTACAGTTTATATCCTGATGTCTCCCCTCCTCAGCTCAGGGGCAAGGGCCTCTGGAAGGTGAAGGGTTGGTGCTGGGAGGTCAGGCCTGGCCAGAAGAGGAGGGGTCACTGTGGAAGTGGCCTGGTGAGGTGCATCCTTCTCCCCTGCTCTTCCCCTCTCTCTCTGCTTCCTAGCGGACATGTGATGAGCTGCTCCCTTCCCCCCAGCCTTTCACCAGGCTGCCCATCATACTAGGACTGACACTTCTGAAAAGTGAGCTGCCACAGCTTGCATCTAGGTGTTCCCCAAAGCCTCACACAGTCACAGGGGAGACTTTTTCAGAGGTGATGCTGGGACTGGGCTACTGTTCGATGCCAGGATCAAGGGCAGTAGGACTAAGGATGTGAGCATTACCCACCCTAACCTAGATGAGATATAAAGGACAGAGAGAGCTGTGTTTGTCCCTCGTTTTGTTGCCTTCCACCCACCATGAACTATTTCTGCTCTGTGATGTCCCTGTGCCAGGCCACCCTGCTTTAGAGCCAGCCGATGTTGGCCTGAAACCGCTACAAACTAGGAGCTAAATAAACCCTTCCTCCTTTGACTTAGGGTGTTGAGCACACAGTCTCAGCAACAAGAAAAGCAACTAAGACATGAGCCAAAGTAAATCTCTTCTTCTGTAAGTAGTGGGTGTCAGACATTTTATCCTAGGATCAAGGAAAGTGACTACAGTTGTAGCCATGGCAGTAATAGCTTGTTCTCAGGCAATGGGCTCTAAAGCTGGTAAGCAGGACAGAAGCATTATGGCAAACAGCATTTCTACCAAGTCTTAAACTTCTCTCCCATGGGATACTTGTTAATTACTGTGGGGAAAATAGTAACTTTCCAGCAGGTATGTACGTGACCAAAAGAGGTATCTCTGCCCTCTTAACCTCACTCTGTACTTCTTCAAAACATCAGAATGAATCTAAATGAATAAATCAGCATCTGATACAAAAGAACTAAATAAAGGTCGGCAGTGAACTTGTTATTAGTAAAACATCTTTACAACTGTAAATGTTAATGAATTTATAATAGCTTTTTATCACTATACATTCTCTCATTCAGCCGGGCGTGGTGGCTCACGCCTGTAATCCCAGCACTTGGGAGGCTGAGGCAGGAGGATTGGTGCGAGTTCAAGACCAGCCTGGGCTACAAAAGTGAGCTCAAGGCCAGTCTCAACTGCATAGCGAGACCCTGTGTCAAAAAGACAAAAAAAAAAGAAAAAGCATTCTCTCATTCAATAGATGTTGAAAGCCCAGCTACTACCAGGTAAATAGCTATAAAAAATGAGAATAACCTAAAAGAAGTAAAAGTAATGAATACCTCCCTGAAAAGGCTGAGAACGATCAGCCTAATTTATTCTTATTAAAAAAGAATATTCAGAGCATGTCATTTTGTCACATGAGGGCTCCTTCTACATAATTCAGCCATATGCTTTTGAGTTGAAATATGATTAAGTTTCCTGTTTCTTATGCTGATCTCCTATATTAAAAAAATCAGTATGAAAAATCTTTCCACTATTTACAGATTAGGAAAATACTTCCTCTGCAGATTTAACCTGTCTGTTACAATTTATAACATAATGATAAGACAGTGAAAATTTTACCCTTCCGTTTCTAGCTGCTACTGATTATTTAGGGCTAAACATCAACAAATTGTAGTGTTTTCTGGACTTTCTACATAATCATCCCCTACTGTTTTATTGCACTAACTCTACTCCTTCTTTTAATGGTTTTATTATATTTGTACTTTTCATTGTCTGAAGACTCAAATTCCTCTTGGACGGAGGCCTAGTGAAAATCATAAACGAGAACTTCGGGGCTGGCAGCAACTAAAGTACACGGAAGACCAAGTCAACAAGGGGAGCAAGAACATTAGAAACTGACAGATTAAGGTACAAACTGCCTTCTAAATTTGGGAAGCCATTTCTTACTAAGTTCTTTTGGCTTTTATTCTTAAAGATTCTTTAAAGCAACATAAAAAATACTAATTGGTAGAAAGCAAAATTTTATAAACAGTAAATACTGTCTACTATCTACAAATAGTCCTTTGAGTTCAAAGTGAATGAAAAAAAGGTGAGGCCTTTCTTTCCATAAAATATTAAAGAGATTTCATTCAGCATTTGAAACTCATCTGAAAGAAAAATAAGAAGGAGGAAGTTTGATAGATAAGTAATCAGAGTTAGCATAGTGAAGAAAACATGAGGGGTTTAGTTACCCTTTCCAGAGGTCACCACAGTAAACAAGTAACATGCCTAGAAAAAATGCCTTGCAGGTACCTTCCCTTGAAAACTTATTGAAAGACGCTTTCCAGCAAGAGATAAAGAGGCAGAGTGTAAGGACAGAGGAAGCTGTGATACTTAGAGACAGCAGTGTATGACATTATACAAAGTATTAAAGTAAAAATAATTGCTATAAGCATTGTATCAAAACTGAATACAAACATTAACTTGAAACTCATCAAAACTAATACAAAGTAATAGAAGGACAGGTACATACATAAGATAATTGTGCAGTTGGACATAGCTGGTGCATAAGTAATGGTTCTACTGATGCTCATGGCAAAGTTCTTTCAAATTTGTTACACGCTTAAAATGTTGGCAATGGGGCTAGGCAGATAGTTCAGTGGTCCAAGCGCCTGCCTGATGAGGACAAGGTCCTGAGTTCAATCCTTGACAACGAATGCTGTGTCGGCCCTGAAACTAAGTGTGGTGGTGCACACCTGTAATCCCAGTGCTAGGGAGGCCTATACAGAAAGATTACTATGAGTCCAAGCTGCGTAGGGAGACCCTGTACCAAATAAATTAATTTATTTATTTAAATAAATAAAATTTGGAAACGTAAATATATAAAAATTTTTGAAAGAGCAATGTATAATAAAAAAAAAAAAAGCAGACAAGCAGTAATGATAATCTGAGTCCATAATAAGAAGCTCATGTGAAGAAAATAAATCCTATAAAATAAATGAAAAAAATCTTTTCTTTTCAGAGGAGAGAGTCAAAATGATCTTAGCTATTATAGGATCAGGTGCATTTGTAATGAACATCTCTAACCCCATAAAAAATATAAGAAGCAAAAAAAAAAAAAAAAAAAAAAAAAAAAAAAAAAAAAAAAAAAAAAAAAAAAA
>PVJA010051319.1:0-12892 GCA_004027025.1 Myocastor coypus | reverse complement strand
AAAAAAAAAAAAAAAAAAAAAAAAAAAAAAAAAAAAAAAAAAAAAAAAAAAAAAAAAAAAAAGATTGCAATTATTAGCTGAGCTATCTGGCTGACCCTAATGAAAACATCATACATTTTTTAAGCAGAGCTAAATGATAGTGGAAAACTAGTGAATCAAAATTGTTTTCATTACCAGATTTTATAACTTTTAGGTTGAATTCAAATAGTTTGCTTTGAAATTCTTTGTACTAGATATAAAATTTTTATGTATATCCTTAAAAAATTGGTTTTACTAGTAGAATTTGAGAAAACACAAGTGTGAAATTAGTTGACTTAGCACAAGAATTGCTAATGTAGACATTTATTGCATTTATGTGCAAATATTTCTATGAAATGGAATGATACAATGAATGTGTTTATTGTACATTAAAAAGTTTACAATTCATTTTCGAAATGTTCCATACAAAAATCTGTTTAACAAGGAAATATTAAAATGATAGTTTATATTATAACCATGTTTACATTGAAATGAAGAAATCATGTTAAAATTAGAAGAGTACAGCAATATTTGGTCATGCCAGGAATGGTGGTTCATGACTGTAACCTCAGAGCTCAGAAGGATAGCATAAGATGATTAGCACAAGTTCAAAGCCATGATGATTTACATGGTGAATTCAAAACCAGAATGCCCTATATCAAGTGATCCTGTTTCAAAAAATAATATTTTGCCCAATTTTATAGTCAAATATTAAAAATGAGTATATCTTATAAAATTATCATGTGACTACACATATGAAAATAAATCTATTAGAGGTACAATTAAACTCCTACATTTTTAACTATCCTAAGCAGTAAAAGTGAGCTAATAAGGATAGTTAATATTATTTGTACTATTATTGTTTCTATTAAAATACAATTAGAAAGCGACACTACTGTATATAAAGTTGATTTTGGAGAGTCGTCCAACACTTGACCTCTGACAAATTCATATCAAGTTTGGAGAATCTGCAAAGCAGAGTTTCATATAGACATGTCTCCACAAACTCCATGGGAATTGTTAGGCTGATGAGTCATGTAAAGGAAAGCACAGGATCACCTAGAATTTTTCATAACTTAATTAATACATAAAGTACTTATAGAGGTTGATTCTGTGGTTCCTGCCTTGTATAGTTGTAGTATAGGACAAGCCTAAGCTAAGAATATTTAACAATAACAAGGAAGTTTAGAGTTAAGCTCTTGAGGCAGTCAGAAAATACCCCTGACAGCTGAGAGTTTTGGTAAGGCAGAAAATAGAACAGAAAGAGCAACGGCTGATGATATTTCCATCATTACTCTTAGTTCATAATGCGTACTCATATTAATCAAAATTTAAATCGTTTGTCACTTATACATGAAACTCTACATCTGTTATTCTTGCGTGAAGAAAGCTTATGTAATCGCTCATGTATAAAGGAAGGCTACTGACTTTACTCTGGGTGGAAGAGATACACTTTTCTTCCCTTCTAAGCCCACTATATTTCTCTGTTTTCTTCATTTTCCACATTCCTCTCTCCTCAGGCTGTTGTTCCCTGGAAGCTGAGGCTAGACCTTGGCAGGGGATGCCATCATGGAAAAATTCATTGCTTCTCAACAGTAATGAAATATTCACTGCTAACAAAATATATGTTAAATATGGATTAAACTTTCAGATTCACTAGAACACGTGCAGTAAAAAAAAATGTTTGCTGGGGCTGGGGAAATAGCTCTGTGGCACAAGTGCCTGACTGGCAAGTGCAAGGTCGTGAGTTCGAACCCTGGTCCCACCAAGAAAAAAAAGAAAAAAAGAAAAAAAATGTTTGCCATTATGATTAGTGTGCAGTCAGGTTTGTAGAAAGTTTTCTTAATAATGATGACAATAAAATATTCTCTTTCAATTACATGCTAAAATCTGAACTTCTAATTCCCAAATGTTAAATGAATTTGCCCATAATTATATATAAATTATTATGGTGTAATCAGTGTCTCTTTTCATTTATTATCATTCAGATATCAGAATGACAGTACTGATTAGAGAATGGACTCACAGAACTATTAATTTGCCTTCTTTATATTTTATTGTGAATAAAAAATATATGCAATACAATTTGTTAAAGAGCTGTTCTAAAATAGTTAAACTTTATTTTCTAAAAATCGATTCGAATTTTAAAACTAATCATGCGATTTTTGTCGCCTAAGATGATTTAATTTCATTTATTTTTATTATTATCAAAAAATACAAAATCATGGGCCCGGCGGGATGGCTCAGTGGTCTAAAGCGCCTGCTTGGGAAAGCTTGGGCGGCTTCAGGGACCGCGGTTCGATCCCCGGCACCACATGCTGCGCCAGCCCTCTGGGCGGGCTGAGCCGGCCATGAAAATGAGTGAATAAACAAACAAAGGTTCTGCAACAAGAATAAATAAATAAATAAATAAATAAATAAATAAATAAATAAATAAAAAATGAGTGAATAAACAAACGAAGGTTCTGAAACAAGAAAGAAAATAAAAAAAATAAAATAAAATAAAAAAATACAAAATCATAAAACATTAAAAATTATATAGAACTTCACTTTTTAAACATCTCTTTCTTTCTTTCTTTCTTTCAATCTTTCTTTCTTTCTTTCTTTCAATCTTTCTTTCTTTCTTTCTTTCTTTCTTTCTTTCTTTCTTTCTTTCTTTCTTTCTTTTGTTTTTTAGTATTTTTGTACCAGGGATTGAAGTTAGGACCTTAGGCTTGCCAGATAAGGGCTTATGACAGTGAGCTATTTCCATAACCTTATTGCTATTTTAACTATTCAGCAGGGAAAAATTTATTGGCCAGCAACACACATTCTTTGGTTTGAAATTCTCTTAATTTTTAATAATCTGTGCATGAGACCAAGGACTTTTTTATAATAAGTGTCTCAGATTTCTACCTGTGTCTTTCAAGGTTATTGCCTTATTCCTTGATGAGCTTACTTGTTTGAAAACATAATAATTAATTTTATTGGTATCTTTCAGATATTCATGATGATTATATTGATCATAGGGAACTATTGCCAGTACATTCTGCAACAAATGTTTTTCCCCATTCACCTTCTCTCCTTTCAGTCATTTTCTCATCCTTGTTTACCAAATCTTTGTTTCCAATTTTTCACTGTCTTTTTTCTTTTTTTCCTTCATTCTTACTACACATCCTTAGTTCCCCTTATACTACTTGCTACCTATTTCACAACATCTAATATATATTTTGGTTCTTGTTTATAATTTCACTTCATCACACCAGAGAAATCATATGATATTTGAATATGTGTGTTACATTCATTTCATTTAACAGTATAGTCTCAAGGTAGTACCATATACCTAAAAATGTCATCGTTTATCATTTTGTATGCTGAAGAGTAATCTATCATATAAAAGACCACGTATTGTGTATCTACTCATTACCTGTGAAGCACTTAGGCTGTTTTCATGATATAGCTAGTACAAATTGTATTGTTGCAAACATGAGTGCACATACATTTCTGTGATATGCTTTTAACTCTTTTTTCTGCAAAATAATTAGAAGGGGAATAGCTGGGTCCATTTGAACCTATAGCTTTAATATTTTTAGGAATCTCTCCGCACTGATTTCTGTAGATTGCACAAGTCTACACTCCAGGCAAAGTGGAGAAGGGTTACTTTTCCCCATAACTATGACAGCATTTATTATTTTGCTGATTTCTTGATAATATTATTCTCTTTGGACTGAGATGGAATCTTCATACTGTTTGAATTTGCACATCACAAGTGATTGGTGGTAATGAGCATTTTTCATATTTAATTTTCTGTTTGTATTTTATCAGCTGAGAAGGGGGTATTCATTTGACATGTACATTTTGGAGCAGGTCTTAAAATTTGAAGATTGAATATTTTCGAGTTCTTTAAATATTCTAGATATTAGTTCTTCATCTGAGCAATACTTCACAAAATATTTTCTCACTCTGTGTGCTGTCTCTTTACTCCATTGCTGATGATTTTGCTGTACAAAAACATTTTATAAAGATGAGATACCAGCTGTCGATTCTTTGTAATACATTCTGTGAAATCAGGGTTTTGTTCATAAAAATCTTTGCCTAAACCAGTATATTAAAGAGTTTGTCCTTTCTCTCCTCCTGTAGATTTATTTTTTCTGATCGAATATTCAGTTGATTCATCTTGATTTCCATTTAGTGCATGGGCCTTCATTTCATCTGTAGCATTCATCAAGTCAGTTAAATCAGCACCATTTATTTAAAAAAAAACATTATTTTTTCAGTGAATTTGATTAGTCTCTTCATTAAAATAAAGTGTCTGACTGCTTGAAATTTTTTTCTAATCTGTGTCATTAATCCTTGGGTTCTGTCATTTTAATTTTCCCCAGTATCATGCTGCTTTTATGAAAGTAGCTTTATAGTATACCTTCAGATCAGGTGTTGTAATATGCTTTGCCTTGCTTTTGTATCAACTTGTTTTTACTGTTTTACCACTGGTGATTTTTATTTTATTCTATTATTTTTTGTTTAATTTTGAGAAGTGTCTACAGTGTGTTCAGGGCCTCACTACTTGATTGGAATCATAGTGATTAGTGATCTGCCTGTTGACTGTCTCCCAAGAGCTGGAATTACAGATATGCGCCACCATGCCCAGTCTCAATTAGCACTTCAGCACAGCCCCCAGGGGGTGAGGTGGTACACCAGCCTTGAGAATGAACCCGAGACCCTTGTGCCTGCTTGCAGGTGCTTTAAGCCCCTGAGCAATTTGGCTGGCACTCTTTTTACTGTTTTATATTGTTTCTGTTTCCAAATTAATTTTAGGATTGATTTACCTAATTCTATGAGGTATATTAATGGTGATTTATAGGGAGTGCATTATATCTGTACAATAATTTTGAGAATGCAGCCATTTCATTATATTCATTTCACTGCCTAAGTACAAGTATTATTTTTTCTTATATTCTTTTCTACCTTCTTTTCCTTAGTACTGTAATTTTCAAAATGAAGGTGTTTTACTTCTTTAATTGGATTTCTTCCTAAGTATTTGAAGCATTTGATGCTATACTAAAAGTTGTGATTTCCATAATTTCTCTCTCAGTGAGCTTACTATATTTTATTTCCTGGCTATAGACATAAAACATTTAGTTCATGGACATTTTGTATAAAGTTGGCTATTTATTTGTCAAAGATATCTTATCACATCAACATAAACACTATTTCAATTTTCTATAGACTCTCTTATAAATTGATGTTGGGCTTCATGAAATGAATTTTCAGCTTCTATTGAGATGATTATGTGATATTTGTCATTTGTTTTATTGATATAGCTTATTATTTTGTTAACTGGTATATGATGAAATGTTTCTTCATCCCTGAGATGAATTGCACTCAGTGATGGTATATAACCTTGAAAATTTGGTGCGTTTTGTTTGCTAGTATCTTATTGAAGAATTTTGAATTTATGGTCATTAAAGAGATTGTCCTCTAGTTCCCTTATTGATTTTGTCCTTCTTTGGTTTTGTTCAGTAGGGTAATGCTTACTTTCTAGAATGACTTTAGGAATACTACTTCTCGTTCAGTTTCATTAAAGCATTTGAGGAGTAGCAGCAGCATTCGGTCTTCTCTAAATTTAATCAAGACCTGGGCTTCTCTTTTTGGTAGGTTTATAAATTACATCTGCAATTTCACTGACTCGTATTTAGGTCTTTAGAAATTTTCTATGATTTTTATTCAGATTTTTATAATTAGTATGTATCTGGAATTCATCCATTTCTTCTGTTTTTTTCCTTCTTATTAGAATATTTTTTGGTGGTACAAGGCTCCAAACTCAGGGCCTTACACTTGCCAGGCAAGCACTTACTCCACTGAGCTATCTTCCTGGCCCAGAATAAAGTTCTTGAAGTAGGTATTGATGATCTTTCAGATTTGGGCAATGTTTACTATAATTTCATATGTTTTTTATACTTAGATGCATGGATTTGTCCCTTTGATTTTATTTGGGATAATATTAGATAGAGGTTTATTAATTTTATTTAATCTTTCAAACTCTTCAATTCACTACTTCCTTGTATTATTTAATCTCAAGTCTATTATTTTTGTCTCATTTGTATTGTTTGCTCTCGTCTAGAAACTTCAGATTCATTATGAGGTTATTTATTTCACTTTGCTCTGTTTTCTTCATATGGCAATTTACTGCTAAATCTTTTTTTTCTTGTAGCCCTGCTTTCAGTGCATTTCATAAGTGCCAATATGTAGTATTGAACTTTGCATTTAATTGTGAAACTGCATAGTTTTTTCTTTAATTTAATTTGTGTCACAGTCATTATGTAGGAGAGCGTTGTTTAGTTTCCATGTGTGTGATATTTGTGATATCTTTTAATATTGATTCCTTCAGTTGTGTGTAACACTACTTGTCATGGCTAATCTTGATTTTTTCACTTCAAGGGCTTAAGAGTAACCTAGATGAATAAAGTATTTTCTGTGTGTATTACGAGGACATCAGTGAGTACCTCTACATGATAATGATAATTAAAAATGGTATCTCACTCTAAAAATATTTTGATATGTTTATAAAATGCTGAATCTCTCCATGAAAATGAATGGAAATATATATTAGCTTTCACTCACTCCAGGTATTTTATACTGTGACATAGACATGAATTACTTTAAACATCATACTTGTGTCATATAGTCAAATTCATATACATATAATTTTTGCGCATCTCTCTACACTATCTGATGCATAGTAGGTGCCTAGTTAGCGTTTGCTGAACATTTTCAAAATGTCGTTATTACCCAAATTTCCATAGCCTTTACATCATCTCGGTCATCTATAAAACATCAGTTTTGAGTGCAGGTCACTTTCTTTAGGAATGAAGTGATTATAATTTCATTGTGGAATTTATAAAAAACTAAATTACCAAGGTAGCCCATAGTGGCCGGCTTGACCTTCAGCTTGGAACTACCAGCCATCCCGACCCAGAACTCTAGCTCGGACTCTGTCTGCCATCCAGGCCAGGCTCCAGGCTCCATGACAGCCTCAATCAACATCCATCCCCTGACTCATAAATAGCCTGAGCTCCAATTCTACCCACCTTACCAATTGAGTCTCATGACGAGGTAAGAACTCTCTTAGAGCGAGTTTATCACTTGACTCGATAACTGCCCAAAACCCAACACCACTCACTATCCTCACATGGCCACAAACAGTCCCCACACAGCTGACCACTTTCCCAGCAAACGGGACCTCAAGGTAACCAGCCGGTTGAGCTGTGACTCACAGTCAAGCATGTCTGGAGGGGAACAATCTTGGCGGATTGAGACGCAAATTACCTTAGGTGCTAACTGCATAACTTCACCAAAGTAGAGAGATCACTTCTATAAAAATATGATAAAGACAATGAGCAAGATGCAATCTCAGATTCCCACTTCCAATCAAAAAAAAAAAAAAATATATATATATATATATATATATATATATATATATATATATATATATATATATAGGGGACACTACCATAGGAGGAAATGGGAATAATGCAGATGAAATCTCTGGATCGATAACATCTGAGGTAGATAGATAAGTGCAGAAATGTATAGAGCAACTCAGGTCGGAGATAACATCTGAAGTAAAACAAAGAAATGCATGAATTAATAGACTTGCAAATGAAAAAACAACTGCAGAAATGTATAGAATAAAGCTGATCAGAAATAACCTCTAAGTTAAAAAAAGACATGTCTAAATTAATAACATCTAAAATAGGGGAACAACCACAGAAAGATAGATAGGAGAATGGAGAGAAATAATCTCTGAACTAGAGAAAGGATAACTGTGAGAGACATCGATTATATTAAAGACATTGATAAAAAAATTATAATAGAATAGAAAAATGATGTATTTCCTGATAGGGCAATATAAGAGAGAAACAAATCGCGTGTAAAAGTTTCAAAGAGATATACAAGCAAGTAAAATCTGAATCACAAGCTGGGAAAGTGTAGATAAACTACAGTCGAAATGGATTAAATATCTAAATATGAAAAGCAAAACATTAAATCACCTGGAAGAAAAAGTGGGAGAAAATCTTGAAGACATTGGGGTAGGCAAAGAGTTCATGGACAAAAATCAAAATGCGTGTTTAACACTTGAAAGAACCAACAACTGGACCCACTGTGGTTAAGAAGTTTTTTTCCCCTAAAAAAAAATTACCAACAGAGTGAAAAGACAACCCACAAATTTTGAAAAGATTTTAATTAATAAGGATTCAGACAAAGTTCTTATTTTTAAAATTTATAAAGAACTAAAAGCCATTAGAATCCCAAAATTCAAGGACCCAATCCAGAAAAGGGCATCTGAGATGAACACACACTTCTTAGAGAAAGAAATTCAAGAAGCTTACACATACATGAAGAAATACTCCACATAACTAGCCATTCGTGAAATGCAAATTAAAACAACACTTAGATACCATCTCACCCCAGAAAAAATGGCTATCATAGAGAAATCAACCAGAAATAAATGCTGGAGAGGCTGTGGGGAAGCAATCCCACCTCCTCGATTGCTGGTGGGAATGCCGATTGGTGCAACCTTTATGGAAAGCAGTGTAGAGTATCCTTTCAAAATTAGAGCTGGAAATCCAATTCAATCCAGCTATACCCCTACTAAAAGTGTTCCCAGAAGAACTGAAAACATCATACCATAGTGATATCTGTGAACCTATGTTTATAGTAGCCCAATTCATAATAGCCAAATCATGGAAACAACGAATGTGCCCATCATATGAAGAATGGTTGAAAAATATATGGTATTTTTATACAATGAATTATTACTCAGCCATAAAGAATGATAAACTACAGACTTCATATATAAATGGATGTATCTTGAACATAAACTCATAACTGAGATAAACCAGACATATATTTGTAAATATATTGCAGTTGCCCTCGCGTAAGAACTCAAAAGAAGAAATAAAAATGGAGAAGCATGACACCCTTGTATGGAAATCAAAGACTTAAGGGTTAAACAGCAAAGTGACTGGAAGCAGAAAAAGAGAGGAAACATACTGGAGCAAAAGTATACACTTATATGCACATGATGAATTAGACAAGGGTCCTATATAGCCTCAAAAGTTTTCTGACACTGATGACAGCAACATGTAACACTAAAACTATGCTTGCAATGTCTGTCATTCTGGCCCTTTAGATGTGTGCTACTTTCAATGTAATTTCAGTTACTGTTATACTCTCAGGTAAATGATTGGTTGACAAGAAATCAAAAAAAGGGTATTAAATGAGAATAAAGAATAGGAAAAATGTCAAAGGATGGAAAAGCTAAAATATGTTACATGCTTAGATTTCTAAATCTGTGTACAAATGTGTAACTTCTTTTATCATATTGTATAGGGTTTTATTAGAATACTAATGATTGATGGAAAATACCAATTCCAAGTCTAAGATGTTTGATTTTCAGAAAGACAATGATATTAAGCTCAAGCACCTGTGATTTAGAGTAATGGTGTCACTAAGCTTCCTTTCTGGAGGGCTAAGTATATAAGTTGATAGGTCATAATTAGAAAAAAAGAAAGGCTACAGGGATAGCCAATATTGACCCTAGCCCTTCAAAGTCAGTGAGGACTGAGGACAGAACAGAACCTGTGCTGTAACATCCTATAACTCAGTGGTTTCCCAAATTTTCTGTTCAAGAACACATTAAAGGACCACAGAGGAAAGGGACTGAAGGTATATAGGGTGCATAAGGAGAGTCATCTAAAGAGTAAATATTCTCTTGGGCTTTCTCAGAGAACAAACTGGTCAAGCAATGGCCTTGACTCATTCAGACGGCTCACACTGACAGCAGTTCTACAAAGCACTGTATATGGTTCCAAAGTAAGTCCTGAGGGGATTTGACTCACCTTGGGAGATACAACAAGTACATCTTTTTTATGCAGGTCTTGCTTTAACTTGCCCTTAACCACCCAGCAGAAAAGTTGAAACATGATGCATAAATTATAAAGGTAGTTTAGTATGCTGATCTATAAAAAGCTCTAATCAACAGCTTCCAGCATTGCTGGATTTGCCAGTAACCCATTGCAATTATGAAACATTTAACCATGTATACAACTACCTTCTCTTAGATGAAAGGGAAGAAATCTATGGTACTAATAACCATTAGAAAATTTATCATGTTTACACTGGGGGCTCTGTATAAATACAATTAGGACAACAATATGCATTGTATCAATTATTAGAAATCTATTACTAATGTGTTTTGAAACAGTCATATTGTAATTTTTATTAGGAGTAATAAAAAACAATATAACCACATCAAATGGCCCACAATCCATTATTTAACTGATATGAAATTCCAGAATAAGCAACTCAGAGATGGTGAAATCAAGGGGCTGATCACTGTTGGTGGAAAAAGAGGAATGCCTGCTAATGCTAATGGATGAGGGTGCTCTTTGGGGCAGGTCATGATCTTTTATATTTGGTTTGACATTTTCCTACGTAAGTGTAGCCCTCTGAATATTCTAATCAATATTCAGTTTTACACTTTTAATGTTGGTGTGTAGGTTATATGAATTATAGCTCCATAAAGTTTAACAAAAAGAAAAAAGAAACTACCATTCTAACACACCTATGATGGTTACAATCAAGAAAATTATAGGTATTTTTGAGTAAGCTGAAATAAATATTATTGTTCTTTCTGATAAATGAAAAGTATTATTCTAATTGCTATCTGTACATGTTTTGTGTCTATTTCATGATACAACGGTTGTCAATTTCCTAAGGAAATCTAAACTGAGATTTATGTTAAGTAACTAGTATAAATTTTAGAACATGTTTGCATCTATAATCTGTTATAATTAGGAAAAAATTGAGTTGAGGATGCTACACCCTTTCCAAAATTTAATTGTAAACAATTGCCCATGGTTATTCTTGCTTCCTTTGTCCTAAAAGTGATAGAAAGATAACAAAAACCCAACCTGATACTCTAAGAGATAGAACATGCACATTGCATCTTCTAGCCTAACCTTCTGTTCACCTCTATCCTACTCCAACCTTATTACAGGTTCATACATGTCATGAATATAATTAAGATCTGAGTGAATTCTGTGACAAGCATTTGGTGTTGAAAGCTCATAAGGTGACATAGTGCTCTGTCAATCATTTCTGTCAGTTATTCCTATAGATTCAGTGGGAGAAACCTAATAATAGGTACCTGGTGTTTAAATGCAAAAATTGGATTTATATATGAATTTTGTACTCTGTTACTGATGTACTGCTACTTTAATGTGAAGTACTTCTCTAATACTCAGGTATATTTCTTGGTCTGTGCTATAACCATTTTCAGTTTGGACTCAACTTGACTAGAACTTCTAATAATTTTCAATAAGTACAGTGCTTACCTCTTATTACTGGGTGTACATTGGGCAGTTCTTTCCTCATTGTACCCTAGAGCTCAATTATTGTCCCAACCTGTGGCAACAACATAACATTAAGATTTACCTGTATAATAAAAATAAAAAAGAAGAGAAAAAAGATCATAGACAAAATAATAAAAGACACAAGATTTCTTGAAAGTATGTGGTAATATTCAATGACATGTCCCATCTTGCATAATTATACCTGTTAATCTGGGTAGCAGATTTGATGATAAAAATAGATAATGTATCAATCTTTGTTAATCATCTAATCTTGTTTTGAAAGTCTGTGATGTATATTACTCTCTCTCTCTCTCTCTTTCTCTTTTCTCTTGCTTTTCTTTCTTTGTTTCTTGTCCTTTTTTTTTTCAGGACTGGGGTTTGAACTCATGACCTTGCACTTCCTGTGCAGGCACTTGTGTCACGGAGCTATCTCACCAGCTCTCTTGTTTTTGTTTTTACCCTTCAAAATAAAAGAAAATTATAGGAAAACAAGGTTTTATCTCTGTAATTAAAGCATGTAAATTTGATTTAGTAAATTATTTAATACGAAAACTAATTACAAATAGAAAGCTGACATAGTGAAATCAAGTGTATCCTGGAAAACATAACAAGACTCTGTCCCTAATTAAATAATTAATTCAAACAATACAAAAGCAAGCATATAAGGCAGATTACAAACTTGAAACAAAATATGATCTACGGATCTTGAAGTAAAGAAATCGTTTTTGTTGTTATCCACTTTGAAAAGTTCCATTCAACATATTGTTTAAATTATGCAAGGCCTAGCAAAGTAGAAAGGTTAGGAAATAAGAAGTTAGAATTTTTGCAACTAATTTCCAAGGTACTCAAGTCTGCAGATATTTGGCTTCATGATATATAACTGAAATCACATATGAAAGTTGAATGACATGGTGAATAGTGAAAATAAAGTAACACTGGTGACTACAAACAGATGAAAAGCTATCTCTCAAGTCTGAGAAACAATATGGGGACTCTCTCAGGCTGTTGATCAACCTAGCTGATGTCAGTGTCCAATAGTATGCTGATATATTGGTACACTGCTGGTATATCTGCAAGTATACTGGTTACTGGATGGTTACTGGAGGCTGTTATTCTCAGGGATGGCCCCTTCTGACCCCGGTTATCTGGGGATTGAAACAGAAAAAAAAAAATTTCAGAAGATTTTCAAGAAGATAGAAACAATGAGTGAAGGGGAATAGGAGAAATGGACTAGAGGGTTTAGGATAAGGACTTCTTTTCCAAACACCAGGCACTGAGGAAGACATGAACAAGAGATAGTAAGGATACTGATCCAACCGCAATCACTGGGGTTGATAAGAAAGACTCAATGGCCCTGGTCAGTGATTTGTTTCATCTGTATCAAGCATGTTTCTTTTTTTTTTTTTTTTTTTTTTTTTTTTTTTTTTTTTTTTTTTTTTTTTTTTTTTTTTTTTTTTTTTTTTTTTTTTTTTTTTTTT
>PVJA010051318.1:0-12897 GCA_004027025.1 Myocastor coypus | reverse complement strand
CAACATCACAAGCTTCACTGG
The DNA here is from genome assembly GCA_004027025.1 of Myocastor coypus. Classification (NCBI taxonomy): domain Eukaryota; kingdom Metazoa; phylum Chordata; class Mammalia; order Rodentia; family Myocastoridae; genus Myocastor; species Myocastor coypus. Next base: position 12,876 of record PVJA010051318.1, on the reverse strand, counting down.
TGGCACACTGCAATTGCAAAACCTTTGACTGTGTATGTATCTGCTTCCTCTTAGTCCAAAGAGAAGTATATTCTTTCCTTCTTTTCTTTTTTTCTTTCTTTCTTTTTTCTATGCAACATCAATAGGGAGGCGGGTCATGCCCACACACTGCACTCTATAGAATGACTGTGAGGACAATATGCAATATGTCCACTTTCAAAGAAAAGAAGGGGGAAAAAAAAAAAAAAAAAAAAGTAATGTGGATTTAGAAAGGTTAATGTTTAATTGTTTGATCAATCTTATATACCTATATGTATTAATCTAAACTGATCTGATGATGAAAACATGTAATATAACCATTGTTAAATTTAAACAATAAAAAAATTGGAAAAAAAATGAAAAAAAAAATAAATAAAAAATAAAACATGAGCACATTCATGACACTGGTCTGAATGACCCATGAGGAGATAGACACCAGTCTTTGATCATTAAGTTAAAAGAGCATTTATTCATGATTTCACTTCTAGGACCCTTTTTTATAGATGGGAATAAAATAAAAATGTTATTTTAAATTCTGCTCATGGAGAAAAGACAAACAATAAGGGAACCTTCATTTATTAAATGAGAAAAGCTCGAGGACCACCACTCGGAACCCCCCTCCTGTCTCTTTCTCAGACAAGAGCTTTCTTTCCTCTAATATATTCTGTTCATAAATAAATAAATGAGAAAAGATTTTAAATGGTAAAAATAAAAAATAAAAAATGAAGAAAACATATCCAGCTGTCATTTAGAAATACAAAAGTAAAACTTCCTACGTTTTCAATCCAGTTTCTTTTAAATTTAGATAAGATATTGCTTTTATCTAGGCTGGCCTCAAATGCTTGGACTGAAGGAGTCCTTCTGCCTCAGTCTTCTGGTGCGCGCCACTGGGCCTGGCTACGTTTTAAATTTTAAAAAGTTTTGTTTTTATAAAAGAAAAAACAAATCTCCCATGTTGGTCAAGCATACGTCATTCAGTATAGATGTTATTTTGTCCAGGAATTGAAGACTAAGGAAATGTGATGGGTATACATGTTCAGGGTCACAGGCTTTGTTTTATCTCAAAACAATGTCTCACTATTCACAATCAGCTAAAAAACTGCTCAAATAAGGAAAAATAAGGGGAAAGTAAAGAGAAATTACTACATATGCCAAGCTACAGAATCTTAGCTATCCAACTGCCTGACATCTTCCTCCCCAGGGAGCACGAGGAGCCACCTAGGCTTATCAGCTCCTAATGCCTAGCCGGGGTGGGCAGCAGAGTGCATGGGGACGCACCAAGGGCACACAGCCCTTCTCGCCACACTGCCTCGTGGGCGCTGCATGTTGGAGGGTGCCCTTTCCCAGGCAACATGAGAAGCACCTGGCCTTTCTCAAGAGGCAGAAGCAGGTTGTGCTCTGGTACTTGTACTAGTAACCTTGCACAAATAAAACTCAGCTGCTAGACTCTTCTGGCCTCTAAAACCTGCTGACAATGGCCCAGCAAGTGCAAGGACAGGGTTCAGTCCTAGGTACCTCATGACTCCTGGCCCCACCCTGGGCAAGCTGAACTGCCTCCAAAACTAGGTGTAGTGACACAAGCCTGTAATCCCAGCACTGGGAGGCTGCAACTGGAGGGTCACTACTAGTGTCTGAGCTGTGTAGTGAAACCCTGTACCAAATACATAAATAAAAATCTTAGCCGGGCGTGGTGGCACACGCCTGTAATCCCAGCACTCGGGAGGCTGAGGTAGGAGGATTGGTGCGAGTTCGAGACCAGCCTGGGCTATAAAAGTGAGCTCAGGACCAGCCTCAACTGCATAGCGAGACCCTGTCTCAAAAAGACAAAAAAAAAAAAAAAAAAAAATCTTAAAAAATTTAAAACTACTAACAATTTTCCTTCTACTTTTGACAATTACACTCAGGTAAACTTTAAGATTCACATTCAGGCATCAGCACAAGAGAAACAAAGCAAAAAGCAATCTGGCCCTAAATACTCAAGCACTGCCTGGCTCAGGACTCACTGTCCTCTGCACAATCACATTAGTGGAGAACTACTGTAGATACTCTTTCAACATGCAAATAAGAGCAAAATAAAACTTAAACTATGAAAAGACCAAGATTATACAATATATCATCTGTCTTCTGTGTCACCAATTCATAAATCTTTAATTATGTGCAAAAACTTGGGTAGCAACAATGTTCAAACGAGCCAAAATCCTTGCTATCCACTGTATTTTAATGATTTCTCTCTAATCCTAACGAAGTTTCCAATCAAGGTGAACTGTGTTGCTTCTCCTCTATAAACAGGTATGTATAGAACAGATGCCACAGAAGAGAGGAACAAGCAGGAGAACCTATTAGCAGAGTAACCTCCCAGAATGCATGGACAGAGGCACTTACCTTTCAAGCACGGGGGGTATCACTAACTCCGGCCTCATGAGTGCAAGATTCTGCAGGGCCTGGGCTGCTTCTAGACTACCAGTTTTGCTAAACATAGCCAAGAGCACTGGCTGAATAATGCACTGTACGAAGTCTGTAACGTCTTGATCAGTCAGCTTATGGCTGTCAGGCACAGGAGTTAGCCAAGAGGGCTTCTTGTATCTTTCACGATGCAATCTTCTAACAACACTGTTTGGCAATCTCTGAAGCAGTTTCATTAACTTGCTCTGGGGACACAAAAACAAGAATTTCTAGGTAGTCTCTACTCTCCTATATTGATATCCACAGCCCCTCTCGGCTCTGAGGCTGAATCGCAAGGTTATCTCTCGCTTTGTGAAAACATGTGGCTTGCTCAGGGCCAGCCTGGACTAGAGAGCAAGACTCTACCTCATAAAACAGAAAACAAAATAGAATAAAATAGGATAATCTTTTAAAAACAACAAATCCTACACAGCACTAGACTGGATACAAAGCTCTTACCAATTTTTTTTTTTTTTTTTTTTTTTTTTTTTGGTCTTTTTGAGACAGGTTCTCGCTATGCAGTTCAGGCTGGCCTTGAGCTCACTTTTGTAGCCCCGGCTGGTCTCGAACTCGCACCGATCCTCCTGCCTCAGCCTCCCGAGTGCTGGGATTACAGGCGTGCGCCACCACGCCCGGCCCACCAATTAATTATTGGTAACCATGTATGAATGTAAGTTTTGGGTTTCAGTTTTAAAAGTTTTTAGCACCACATATATTTTCCATTATATGAAAATAGTCATAATTGACAATTAAAAGAAAAACACTGGGGCTGGTGAGATAACTCAGAGGTCTAAAGTGCCTGCTTAGGCAAGCTGAGGCAACCACAAGGACCGAAGTTCGATTCCTGGCACCACATGCTGTCCCAGCCCCACACCCTGAGGAAGGCTGAGTTGGCCATAACATAAATAAAGTTTAAAAAAAAAGAAAAAGACTGATAACATAAAATTGAAAAAGACTATCTTATGTTGCAGTAGCCTTTCTTTAAGATGGGGGCTCAAGCCAGGCGTGGTGGCTCACGCCTGTAATCCCAGCACTCGGGAGGCTGAGGCAGGAGGATCGGTGCGAGTTCGAGACCAGCCTGGGCTACAAAAGTGAGCTCAGGACCAGCCTCAACTGCATAGCGAGACCCTGCCTCAAAAAAAAAAAAAAAAAAGATGGGGGCTCACCTTGTAGTCCAGGCTGGCCCTAAATTTACTATATATCCCAGACTGGTCTTGAACTTTTTGTCATCTTCTAGCCTTACCTCCAAGTGCTGGAATTTTTTTCTTTTTTAAATTTATTTATTTGATACAGGACCTTGTCATGCAATTTGGACTCATAGTGATCCTCCTGTCTCAGCCACCCAATGCTGGTATTTACAAGCATGTGCCAGAACACCTGGCTTCAGTGGCTGGCACAGTGTGCCCAGTTCCAGGGACAAAACCCAGGTTCTTGCACTTGGCAGGCTGGCGCTTAGGCCACTGAGCTATCTCCCCAGCCTCCAAGTGCTACAATTGCAGGCAATCACCACCACAGCAGGTGACATGGCATTTCTGTTACTGTTCTGTCACCACGCGCAGCAGCATCTGTCACTAGTTAGCACAGCAGCACCATCTTATTTCCACATGTCCTCTGCACAGTGACCCCCAACTGAATCACGCAAAGCCAAAACGTCTGCACTGCAAATGCTACACACTGCAGAGCAGGCAGTACTTGAGCATGACCAAGGTACATACACAAGCATCTTCCAGGTTTCAAGCAGGGAACACAACGGACATACTCACCAGCCAGCGCCCATTATTTGAAGGGTGGTAAAATGACGTGATGCTGTTAAACAAACCAGACAAATGTTTTTGCACTAGCTTACTTGGTCCACCCTGTCCAGACAGAAGAGTAAGAATGTCAGTTCCTGCGATATGCTATACAGACCCACGGCAATCCATAGAGCTCTAACATGGTTTACCTTCATCCTGCCGACAACTCAATTCTAACTTTAAGAGTTATACTCTTAGGGCCCACCCACTTGGGAACCCCTCCTGCCCCTCTCTTGGACAGGAGCTTTCTTTCCCCCAATAAATCTATTCTACTCCCTATAGTAGTTTGTTTTTTGGTAGAACTGGTGATTGAACTCAGCCTGTTGCGCTTGCCAGGCAAGCACTTATTCTACCAAGCTATCTCCCCAGCCCCAAGAGTCATAAATACTCTTTAAAATACATTTTAAAAGCAATAGTAAAAAAAAAGGACGAACAAGGCACCAGCAGGATGGCTCAGTGGTCTAAAGCGCCTGCTTAGGAAAGCTTAGGCGGCTGCACGGACAGCGGTTCGATCCCCGGCACCACATGCTGTGCCAGCCCTGCCCTCAGGGCAAGCTGAGCCCATCATAATAATAAATAAAACAAAAGTTCTGAAGCAAGAAAAAAAACAAGGCAAACAAAAATTTAAGGTATCTTTGAAGCAAGCAGTACTGTGCAATCACACATCCAATCATACATAACTGTTATCAGTTAATCCGGGCCACAGCTTTGATGATGTAAGTAGGTAACATATCAGCCACTGTTAACCAGCTATGCTTGTTTTGAAAATCTTTTAACGTATCTACTGTTATGTTACCATTTCTGTCCTTTGTTTCTGATTTTTACACTTGCTTTTGTTTTTACTTTTCAACATAAAATAAATTTTTAAAAAGTCAAAAATAGGGGCTGGCGAGATGGCTCAGTGGTCTAACGTGCCTGCTTAGGTAAGCTTAGGCAATCACAAGGACTGTGATTTGATACCCAGCACCATATGCTGTGCCAGCCCTAGCCCCAGCCCCAGGGTGGGCTAAGCCAAAAATAATTTCCCAATGAACTTCACAGAAATCAATTTAAGATATTCATTAAAAATAAGAGCAACTTATATGAGGTAAATAATAAAATTAAAAGTGTATCTTTCAACCTAGGACAATAGTTACTGACCTGAAGTCCACTATCATGTATATTAAATTTACTGCTAGGATTATATTATTATTATTTATTTATTTTTTGTGGAACCAGGGTTCAAACTCATGACCTTGCAGTTGCCAGGCAGGCACTTGTGCCATGGAGCTATCTCCCTGGCCCCCTACTGCTAGTATTATCATGATAAAATAACCAAGAAGGCTGAACCAGCCATAATAGAAAGAGAATAGGGGGAGGAGAGGGGAGGGAAGAGAAAAAAGAAAAGGAGCCTGGCAGGATTGCTCAGTGGTCTAAAGTACCTGCTTAGGAAAGTTTAGGCAGCTGCAGAGACCGAGGTTCAATCCCTGGACCACATGCTGTGCCAGCCCTGCCCTCAGGGCAGGCTGAGCCAGCCATAAAAATAAATAAATAAACAAAAGTTCTGAAACATGAAAAAAAAAAATTAATTTAAAAAAAAGAAAGAAAATTGCATTAGAAGGGACAGAAATTTATACAAATAAATTTGGAGAAGCCGGGCGCGGTGGCGCACGCCTGTAATCCCAGCACTTGGGAGGCTGAGGCAGGAGGATCAGTGCGAGTTCGAGACCAGCCTGGGCTACAAAAATGAGGTAAAGGCCAGCCTGAACTGCATAGCGAGACTGTCTCAGAAAGAAAAAAAAAAAAAAAAAAATTACAACTTATTGTCTATGCGAGATAGTAAATGTCTAAATTTGGTTTTGTTTTTACTGGCTAACAGGAGAAAAAATGGGTTTTTCTCTAATAATGAAATAGCAAAAGAGAAAAATGGAAAAAAGAAGGAAGGAAAAAAAAAAAAAAGAGCTTGAATTTTTGCTGTAAAGTCATGAAACTCACCAAGCTTTTTCCACAGAAAAAAATGTCTATGTATCTCAAGGCAAAAACTGAAAGCCAACATTAAAAATAACCCAGAAAATTACAGTGTAGCTTTAATGCTATATTGAAAAAATGACCTCAAAGTATTTTTTCTTTCCTCCAATGATAATGTAACTCAATCTATCATACTTGTTCCTTTGCTGCAGGTAACATGGAGTACTCTGTTTGGTATCATATTGTACGGAGTTTCTAATTATTTGCAAAACCCTGAATTCTAATCCTATCTCGGCAAAATTCTTTCATATGCATCTTATTTCTAGTCTGTAAAAATGTTAAGACATTTTAATTGGCTCAGAATTACCCTATTCTTCAGTTTCATTGGTAAGTAAGACTTATAAATGGCAGATCACTGCACTCTGGATTCAATAAACATGAATGGACTACACTGGGAAAGTATTCAAAAATTTTAACATGTGAGAAACCCTATGTTCAATTTCTAGCACCAGAGGAAGAAGAAGGGGGAAAGTAGGACAGGGGACTAGAGAGGTAAAGAAAGAAAACTCCAAGAATCAAGGAACTAAATTGGCTCTCAAGGCAGTCTTGGGTTTTTAGCCAGTTGAGGCAAAAGAAGTTGAGCTATAGATACGAACCATCATGGCGGTGACCCATATCACAGCGTGCCCTATATCATAAGCATTTGTTAGAAATCTTGGAACTAGGACTTGACTGCTTCCCACTGGGAGGTTCAGACTTCTCAAAATTCTTGTAAATATCTTTGGAAAGAAGAAAAGAAAAATTCACTTGTGTCATATATTAGTACTTTTAGTATATTTTCATTTTATTGCAGGAGCTTTAAGCCCAATTTTAATTGGTAATCTGCTTAATCCTTTAAAAATCACATATGTATGTATTACTTGTACAATAATTGATTCTTTAAAAATTACATATTTCCTTAATTCTCTAAACATCACATAAGCGGTCACAGACACATGGACATAAAACAGTTGTATCTAAACAGACAAAAATGTGCTATCTGCAGTCGACCATAAAAGGCAAAACGTAGATAGCTTAGCTAGACTTCATGATTGTTGACCCCTTCAACCTCTCTACACGTAAGTGGTTTTCTGTGTCTCTACTGCACGCCAAGGGCACACAACAGGCAAAAAGCCGCTATCTACGTTTCTCCTGGAGCCCGCATTGCGGTCACTGTCCCCTCCATACTGCATTGTTGTCTCAGTCAGTAACCCTGATGTCACTGAGGCTGCGCTTCCTCCTCCTCACTACTGAGAGGCCGCAAGCCATTAAAAGTTGGCCTCTCCTCCTGACTTCCTGGCAGCTGACAGCCCTGGGCACAGCGCCAGCAGGGCGCACAACAGCCCCTGCCCACCCCATGTCAGGGCACAAGTGCACACCTCGAGCCCCAGGGCAGCTCTACGAGAAATCCCACGGCAGGCAAAGCCACGCGAAGACAACACGACCAGGCAGGGTTACTCCGTGATGTAGGACGTGGACAGCGCTCTACAGCAGCTGGCAAACGCACAAAGCTTGACTGAAAAGTATGACCGCATGCCGCCTGAATGATAGACTTAGTTCTTGTAATGCACACTCAATTTACAATTCACACCCCGCAAGTACAAGGAAAAAGCATTTCTATTTCCTTGTGGGTCCGGATCCATCTCTATAAGTTATGTTTACAACTTTTATTATTAATCAAAATCTTCATGGCACCTGACATTATTTGTTTCTCTCTCTCTCTCTTTTTTTTTCAGGACCAGGATTCAAAATCATGACCTTGCACTTGCCAGGCAGGCACTTGTACCACGGAGCTATTTCTCCGGCCGCACATTATTTGTTTTTTAAACCTTATTTGGTACAGAATCTCACTACGCAGTTTAGAGTCGTCGTCATCCTCCTGTCTCAACCTCCACAGTGCTTGGATTACAGGGGTGAACTACCATGCCTGGTTTTAGTGGCAGGCACAGTGTACCTGGGGTTTTAGGCCCAGCACGGCATGAGGCACGAGGGACCAACCCAGGCCCCTGTTCCTGCCAGCCCGTGTTCCGACTGCCAAGCTGTGTTCCCAGCCCCACTGCACCTGGCATTAGAACACAAAAAACACTACGATGAAAAGCTGATGTTGGGGTCAGTGCTGCCAGGTATCGTGTGCAAATGCTGTAGTTACCTTTGGTACATATGGGTCCCAGTCTATGTACCCTATGGTATCCGTAGCCAACCGAGCAAACAGATTCACTAGTTGCTAAAAGTTAAAAAAGAAAAAAAAAAAATTAATAGATATATTTGGTTTCATTTGTGTGCTTTGAGACAGGATCTCACTTTCTGGCTTTAACTTATGGAGATCATCCTGCCTCAGGCTCCGGAGTGCTGGGATTATAGATGTGTGCCAACACACCCCATGATACATCAGCTGATCTTTTTCAACGTCATGGTAATGCCATTCATTTACCTGTTCTTTTCAGTAGCCATTAGCACAACTTAATGTTTATAACACACATACATACACACACACACACACACACACACACACACACACACACACACACACACACGGGGGGGGGGGGATAGATATAGATATAATTTATGGCTAGATTTTCAAAAATCTCTAAACTTAAATTCTGATTGTATTTACTTCCAAATTAAAAAATATCTCAAGAAAAAAGTGGCCTACTCACCCCTTCCCACTGTGGGAGATTTTGCACTGAAACCCAAAGGCCAATTAACTCATCAAACCAAAGTCTGTAGAAGAAAGATGTTGTTATGAACAGCAAGGGACTACAGAAATAGGTTCAAAGCCAGGCATCCTCTGTACTTTTAAACTCTATCACTCTTACTGATAGCTATACAACCTAGAAAAAATACTGAGTTACAAACATAAGAGTAATGGAGTACTTTTATATGAATATTCCCTCTCCAATTTATTTATGCTGTAAAATACAATCTAATGAAGGGGCCCAGCGGGATGGTTCAGTGGCCTAAGGCACCTGCTTGGGAAAGCTTGGGCGGCTTCAGGGACCGCAGTTCGATCCCCGGCACCGCATGCTGCGCCAGCCCTACCCTCAGGGCGGGCTGAGCCGGCCATGAAAATGAGTGAATAAACAAACAAAGGTTCTGAAACAAGAAAAAATAAATAAATAAAATAAAAAATTCTTTAAAAAAAAAAATCTAAGCCGGGCGTGGTGGCGCACGCCTGTAATCCCAGCACTGGGGAGGCTGAGGCAGGAGGATTGGTGCAAGTTCGAGACCAGCCTGGGCTACAAAAGTGAGCTCAAGGCCAGCATGAAATGTGTAACAAGACCTTGTCTCAGAAAGACAAAAAAAAAAATCTAATGAAGACTGCCACGTTGAATTATTCCTGTCCACACCAACCTGTCTCCTGTTTCAAAGGCCCAGCTTCCTTCCCAGCCCTCTTTTATCCTCATACTATCCCTTTCTTTCCTGCCTGAAGGCTCCTTTCTTACTTTGCTTTTTTTTTTTAAAGAAAAAAGTCCTTAGCTTGTTATGCAAACATTCTTCCCTTTGCTTACAAACTCATGTTCAACTTCGCACACTCCAAGTGTAATATAATAAGGCAGCATTTTTAAAAAATTCTTTTCATATCTCTATTTCCTGGCACATTCTAGCATTTGTCAAGACACGTATCTAGGGGCTGGGGAAATAGCTCAGTAGAATAAGTGCTTCCCTTGAACTTGCAAGAGCCTGAGTTCAATCCCTGGTTCTTTTTTCTTCTTTTTTTTTTTTCTTGTTTCAGAACTTTTGTTTGTTTATTTATTTATTTTTATGGCCAGGTCAGCCTGCCCTGAGGGCAGAGCTGGCGCAGCATGTGGTGTCGGGGATCAAACCGTGGTCCCTGAAGCCGCCCAAAGCTTTTCTAAGGAGGTGCTTTAGACCACTGAGCCATCCTACCAGGCCATTCCCTGGTTCTGCAAAAAAAATACAAACAAATAAATAAAACTATAGAATACCCAAAGATACATATCTACTTACTTAAAACCTTTATGATGAAGTTCTGGAGGAAGGGAGGTAGGAAGAAATATTTCAAAGTACGTGATGGCCTTTTGCATTGTTACATCAAAAGGACACATCAATGGCCGCCATTCTTCTAACATTTCTGCTGTTGCATCTGCTGGAAAGTATCTAGTAAGAAAGAACAGCTTTACATTCATCTGATCAGTGGGTAAAAGCTCCATGACACCAACCTGCAGCTGACAGTGAAGGCAAGGCACAGAGCCCAAAGCTTAACTCCCACTGCAAGCTCATGCGTGTTTGAGACCTTGTGTTCAAATCCTTGCAGAGTGGGGCTCCCAAGATGAGCCACACCATGGACCTCAGCACTATCTACAGAAACACTCACTTTTACAGAAATACACAGACCAGATATGGCGGCAGTGCCTGTAATACCAGCGCTCAGCGGGCTGAGACAGCAGAATCACAGTTAGGGTGGCCAGGACTAGTTATCAAGGCTCTGCCTGAATGAAGTCAGTTTTCTGGTGTAAAAGACTTCAAAATATGCTATGAGGTTGATAAAACTAAGATTTAAAAAAAAAAAAAGAAAGAAAGAAAGAAGAAGGGGCCCGGCAGGATGGCTCAGTGGTCTAAAGTGCCTGCTTAGGAAAGCTTAGACAGCTGCACCGACCGCAGTTCGATCCCCCGCACCACATGCTGCGCCAGCCCTGCCCCTCAGGGCAGGCTGAGCCGGCCATAAAAATAAATAAATAAACAAACAAAAGTAAAAATAAATAAATAAAAATTAAAATTAAAATTAAAAAAATGAAAAAGTCCACTTAAATCACCTTCAAAGTTAAAAGTAAGCCAGGTGTGGTGGCACACCCCTTTAATCCCAGCACTCAGGAGGCTGAGGCAGGAGGATCAGTGTGAGTTCGAGACCAGCCAGGGCTACAGGAGTGAGCTCAAGGCCAGCCTGAACTGCACAGGAGACCCTGTCTCAAAAAGACAAAAAAAAAAAAAGTTAAATATACTGGCTGCCCCACCCACCCACCCACCTTTGTGCTATGCAGTGGAAACCAAACAAAACAAAAAATCTAGCCAGCCATGCACAGTGGCATGTACTTGCAGTCCTGGGTATTCAGGAGATTGAGGCAGGAGAACTGCAACTTTAAGGTTAACCCCAGCAATACTCTGGGCACAATATTAAATAGAAAAGTCTCAGGGTCAGCAAGATAGCTCAGCGGTCTAAGGTGCCTGCTTAAACACGCTTAGGCAACTGCAAGGGCAGTTCGCTCCCTGGCACCACATGCTGTGTCAGTCCCACCCCCAGGGCAGGCTGAGCTGGCCATAACATAAATAAATAATAAAGTTTTAAAAAAAATCAGTAAAAAGTCTAGGATGCACATTAGGGTTGAGCACCTGCCTGCCTGTCCAAGGTTCCATCTCCAGCCCCACAAAGGAAGAATCCTTTCTCCAAAAGAAATGCACAGCAAGTGGCCCAGCAAGAGCACAGTCCAGGGTCACGGGTGCCAGCTTCCTGGCCCACAGCCCTCTGCACACCAGGCAGGGCTGACCAAGGACCCAGTCCTATGGGAACTAACACTCCGCAACCTGGGACATCACCAAGAGTGTGTTAGTGGGGCATGGTAGTACATGTCTGTAATACCAGCACTCGGGAGGCAGAGGCAGGAGGGTCCTTGTGAATTCGAGACCAGTCTGGGCTACAAAGCGAGCTCAAGGCCAGCCTGAACTGTACAGCAAGACCCTGTGTCTCAAAAAGACCAAAAGAAAGGAAGAAGACGACCTGTGTTAATTTAAATCACAGGGTTTGGAGGTAGCTCAACAGCATCAGTGCCTGCTTGGCAAGTACAAAGTCCCAAGTTCAATCCCCAGTATGACACACACACACAGTCACAATTCACTCTGTTCTTTTATGTAAAAAATAAAATTACATTTCTGGTAATATTTCTGTTGAGACAGTTCTTTGTGTAGAAATTTTATTTTTTGAATCCTTTTATTTATTCGGTGGTACAGGGTCTTGCTATGCAGCTCAGATCCACAGTGATCCTGCTGTCTCAGCTTCCTCAGAACGGGGATTACAGGCATATGATACCAGACTCTGAATTTGGTTCCCTGTGCTTGCCAGGCAGGTGCTTAAACCACTGAGTTATATCCTTAGCTCCTGTGTATAATTTTTTTAAAAAATGAAACAGGATGATAGATAGCTCAGCAGACTCAGAATGCCTGCTTAAGCAGAGCACAGAGGCTAGGGTTCGATCCTCGGCCTGCCATGCTGGCCCTCTACGTGACGCTCTGTGGGCTTGAGACTAGGCATGGTGGTGTGTGCGTGTAATCCCAGCACTTGGGAGGCTGAAAACAGAAGAATGACTACAAGTCCAGATCTATGTACTGAGACCCTGTAGATGAAAAAAATAAGTAAATAGCTGGGCGTGGTGGCGCACGCCTGTAATCCCAGCACTCGGGAGGCTGAGGCAGGAGGATCGATGCGAGTTCGAGACCAGCCTGGGCTACAAAAGTGAGCTCAAGGCCAGCCTGAACTGCATACTGAGACCCTGTCTCAAAAAGACAAAAAAAAAAAAAAAAAAAAAAAAAAAAAAAAAAAAAAAAAAAAAAAAAAAAAAAAAAAAAAAAAAAAAAAAAAAAAAAAAAAAAAAAAAAAAAAAAAAAAAAAAAAAAAAAAAAAAAA
>PVJA010051317.1:0-12891 GCA_004027025.1 Myocastor coypus | reverse complement strand
GAAGTTTGTCGGGCGCCCTCCCGGCCGGCAGGAAGACACACAACAGGATTCAGCGGCAAACAAGCTTTAATCGTTCCCTAGGCAGTTCGCCCCGAGGAGAGACCTCCCTGCGTCCGCCAGCCGCGGATCTCTCTCGTGTCTCTCCTCGACCACTTCTTCCTGATTCTCTTCCTGATTCTCTCTCTCGCCCGCGGCGGGGTTCACAATATATACCATACCGCGGTCCAATCAGGACAAGGCATCACTTACAATCTTATTGGTTCTAATCTCTTAAGCGCGGGCTTACATCACAGCAGGCGGGGCTACAAGGTTTGCGGAAGCAGGATGTGGCCGCCATCTTAGCTAACTCGATGGGAGGGGTAAATCTAGCTCAGGCTTCGAGCGAGCAGCAGGCCCTGCCTATTTGCTCTGTGCAACCAGGCCCAATTACTCTGAAGGTTAGACAAGGCATGACGCGTCGGCTCCCCACAGAAGTTCTGGCAGGGTGAGGCAATTTTCGTCACTCCCAAAAGTTCCCTGGTGAGCCGTCCAGGCCCATCTTCCCTCTAGATGCAGGACCCGGTGGTTCTGATTTGCCGTGGGCCCATTCTGCTAGTTCACTCAGAGAACGAAATTAGGTTTTCAACTCCTTTGTGTCTAGCACCTGTCTCGCAGCTCGCTATTTCTAACCTTAGTCTGCTGCTGCAGATAGCAGGGCCTTGCTCTATTGCAAATACTGAGCTGTGCTGCCTTGTACACCTACCTTGCAGTCTGGTAGCTACTGCCTTACAGATGGTTTGTTCAAAGTTTGGGTATATTATGCACAAAGCTCCTATGAACAATCTGTTTTAAACTTCTGTTATGGTTTGTGCGTAGCTGTCTCCCTCAAAGGCATCATGCAGTCACTGGCACGCAGTTCTAGAGTTTGTGATTAATTCATGACCAAGGATGGGATTTTAGGTCTGAGTGCAGCTGGCATTAGGGGTGTGAGTGCCACACCCTCCCGGGGGGAAGAAAGCGGAAAGGCAATAGAAGAAAAAGAGAGAGGCTGGCCTCTGCCACCGCGGCTCCTCCTCCCCTTCGCCTTTGTTCTCTGTTGTTTTCCACCACCATGATTTGCAGCCCTCTGCCATGTGCCTCTCTGCCTTGGAGCCAGCTGCGTATAGACTGAAACCTCCACAAACTGTAAGCTAAATAAGGCGTTCCTTCCTTGATTTGCAGTGTTGGGTATTTTGTCCTAGCCGCAAGAAAGAAGCAACTGAGACACCATCTTAGAAAAGAATGTTTTCATTCATTTTTAATTAAAATACCCAAAAGTATGGGGCCCGGCGGGATGGCTCAGTGGTCTAAAGCGCCTGCTTGGGGAAGCTTGGGCGACTTCAGGGACAGCGGTTCAATCCCCGGCACCACATGCTGCGCCAGCCCTGCCGACAGGGTGGGTTGAGCCGGCCATAAAAATGAGTGAATAAACAAAGGTTTTAAAAAAATAAAAATAAAAATAAAATAAAATAAAATACCCAAAAGTAGAATTTCTAACTGAAAAGATAAGGTGATATTTATAATGAATCTTCTAAAAAAGTTTCAAAGTAGTTTTCATTTTGTATCATTGTCAAAAATAGGTAAGATCCTCTTTGTTCCATTTCTAGCCCACATTTTGCGTCGACTGGATTAGCTTAGATACCTAACGGAGGTGTAATATACAAGTCGCAAATCTCACCATTTGAAATACACAGATCAGCTTGGTTAGGCGTACTTAGTGTTGGGCTAGGAAGAGCAAGGCTTGGACGTGTGGCCTCAGAGTTCTGCAGCCCGCCTTTTCTGCCCTTTTGTCCTCTTTTGCCTCAGGTCTTGCAGGGCCATGAGAAGCCATTCACTCCCCTGCTCTCTGTGGCCTTGACTGGGCTGGCCCTGCCCTGCCTTCCTGGAGTGGCCGCCTGGCGCATGCTTCATTTCTGGTTCTCCAGGCCTGCGTGGCCTCATCAGCCCTGATAAGCACAATGAACTGGAGTGGGTGGGAGGTTGGTTTTTAGCATCCCCAGGGCAAGCACCAAATCCTGTCCAGCCATATTATGCAATTTTAGAACAATTTCACCGCGTGGAAGAAGAAAGCCCATGTATCTTAGGGTTTCTATGCCTATTACCTGCCCTATTTTCTCCACGGAGCCCAGCTTGGAAGAAACATTCATCCACTTCCTGTGAAAATATTTTACTGTTCTGGATCATTCATGTGAGTGAAATGCCATCATGGTACCGTTGATCTGGCTTGTTTATTATTTATTTATTTATTTGTTTGTTTGTTTTGGACATCTACCCATCCGCATGGTAGTGGGTAGTAGAACTGGACATGTCTTTATTAGTAATTATATTGCACTTAGTAGGCTTGCTGTATCTTGTAGTCACTCCCTCCAGTTTTGGCTAATGTAAATAATGATGTAAATTAATTGATAAATCTCTGTAGATATGGGCCTTCATATACCTTCATTTAAAGCTTGCCAAGTGGCTACCTCATATGTTATCCTAAGGTTAACATTTTCAGCATTTGCAAAACTATTTTCCAAAGTTGTTGTAATTGTTAACATGAAGAAGGGCCTAATTTCTCTGCTTTATATGCCGTTAGCTGTGATTGTTTACATATGAGATTATATTTTTACTTTTCAGTTGTTTCTAAGACTTTTGCATAGTCTGCCTATGAAATAAACTTTATTCTTTGTATAAAGTTCTGGGCATGTGGTAATTCAGAAGGACAAAAATTAACTTTATAATAGGGCAACAGATTCAACAAGCTGCACAAGATGCATTTTCACTTGTTAATAATTTGAAGAGGTCAGACACTAGTGACACGGTACCAAACACCTCCACCCTAAACCTGCATAGAAGGCGCATTGGAAGCAAGGTGCCACCATGTGAACGTGTTTCCCGAAAGGTCATGTGTAGGACATTGAATTCCCACTGCACCTGTATGCAGGGGGACCCAAACGAGAGGGTTAGAGGCCTCCTTGTGGGAGCACTTGGCCACTGTGAAGGGGGATTCGTTGCCTCTCTGGCTGTCTCATTGCCACAATGTTTTATTGCTCTATTTCACCTCGAGCTAATGGGCTGCTGGAGCCTGCTCACAGACAGCCATTGCCCCTGCTCACTGGCCTCCAGAATCGTGAGCAGGAGCCCTCCCCCGGATGCCTTGCTCAGTCTGTGCAGCTCTCCACGGAACGTGAACTAAGCGCGTGTTCCTGAGTGGCACAGACACAGTCTCCCTGTGTTCAGTTTTGAGGACTCTCTTGTACCAATGTATTTCTACTTCAGGACAAGAAGGTATAACTATGAGAAATAATGAAACGAAATAAAATAAGGTGCACCTCTGTAGGGTTTCTAGTGTCTCAGAATTTACAGGTGAACAAATATTCCAAATATATATACATATATATTTCCATTTTTATCACCCCAGATGCTGTGCTTATTTTTCTCCTCGCTTTACCTAGCTTTAGTCTAAGAAGTATCTTAGAAGTTGAAGAGATTTATACTTAATGACCTAGCACCCAGATAAAATCCTGAGCTCCAAGCTCTAAAAAAAGAAAAAGAAGGAAGGAAAGAAAGAAAGAAAGAAAGAAAGAAAGAAAGAAAGAAAGAAAGAAAGAAAGAAAGAAAGAAAGAAAGGAAGAAAGAAAGAAAGACTGGCTGAATACATTCATCATGCTTAGTACTTCAGTGGTTATGTAAGAAAAATACTTGCCAGGAAATACTACTGTTTATCACTGATAGCAAAACACACTAATTAACAGAAGCAATCTGAAAAAAATATTTATAGAAAGTGAATACTCAAACATATGTTTGATTTTGAACTCAATTACAGTTTTCTTTACATATTTGTCCCAACATGTGATGTCTACTTACCCAAGAGCAGTGAGTAGACAGTTTTTTAAAGAGTATATGTCCAGGGCTGTGCTGACGTATTGAGTTCACAAGAAGAGTAGATATTTATTCATTTTTGCTGCAACAAAGCTATGGATCAAATCTGATGGAGGCTGCAGCAAAGCAGCTCCTTCAAAGGGTGCTGAGGACTCTTTGATCAAATACGCCATGATCAAAGCCTAAGCCTGTTTTAAAGACCCGTGGAAATACTGGGCTTAAGTGCCGCCTTTCCTCTCTCCTTGAGTGAGTCCTTTGATGATCCATTTTATTAAAAGGAAAATGAAGGAAACTGATGCTGACAGATTTATTTGACGCTGGGAAATCAGCATGTTGAAGAGAAAGTCGTCTGTGATCTAAGGACACACGTTCTCTGCGGATGGCCCACCTGCTTCCCTTTTTTAAATCAAGAAGGTCAATCTCTTTAATATTTGAGTTCTGCTACATGATTTGAGAATGTGTCAAAATTAAAATACTACATCATCGCTAGCACCACCAGCAAACACCGAGGGCTCGCTTTCATGGCATGACAAAATGTCGTACCCAAGTGCGGGTGGCGTCTTTCATCAACCGATAGTCTCTTTGCAAAGCCTCCTTCCCCCAATAGTAGTGTTGCTCCTAGGTCTTTGTTGCGTTTCATCCCCTTCTTATGTCACCAGCAAGCCAGAGTTCGTTAATATGTCATTTAGTGATGTGCTGGGGCAAAGCCAGTTCACAGAGGTTAGGAAATGCTTCACCAGACTGGAGTTTTGTTTCTTAGCAAAATAGCATCTCATTGTCCTCTTTTACAGGGAAATAAGTGCGTCTACAGCAGCACAATATATGTAACAAAGTGAAGAGTAACCCGCCCGAAGAAACTAGGGAAGAACTTCTTGTAACGCTTTAGACACAGGAGGCTCAGGTGTCGCAGCGCTGCACTGGACTTACATTTTGATGAATGACAGAAGCCGTGCCAGGGCCTTACTATTCGGGGCAAAGCAGAGAAGTATGAATCTTACCTCCACAGGTTCTCACCGCCAACGCAGAACTGCCCACCACTCAGGAGGTGCTGAAGTTCCACTGTTCTCTTTCCAGGCCCCACTTCGGAATGCAACGCTCGTGGAAGCTGTGGCTCTACGTGGCCCGGAGTCAGCTGCTGCGTGCCATACAGAAATGAAAGCCCATCTGCTTGCTTCCTCCTGCTGGAGCCTAGACGCTGCCAGCCCTGCTTCCCGAGCCTCGGCCGCATTCCCGCACTTCCAGTTGTTGGTTTAGTCGGGTTCTGAGAAGCCTTGGTGCCCCATGGAGGAGTGCTGGGGCCCCAGAAAGGGCTGAGGAATGTGTCCGAAGTCAAGCAGGCTGACCCCGTGTGCCATGTTTCCACTTTATGTGCAGCAAGCTGTTTTTAACTCTTTCCTATATAGCCAAACTCCACATTTTAGCTTTTAAGTCCTCAAGATTTTAAAATAGTGTTAAAATTACTGAAAATTCACAAAATCTAGTACAAACGTGCCCAGCTTCTACATCCTTTCTCACTACTCTCAGCATTGGGGCAGCAATGCAGGAGGCTGGCGACAAGGAAGGAGTGCGTTGCACCTGAGAGCCGCGCTTCTCCCATGTTCCTTCCTTCCTGGCCCAGCACGTGGCGTTGGTTCTAGAATCCCACCCGGGATTCTGTACTGCACGCAGCAGCCATGTCTCCTAAAGAGGCAGTGAAAGCCTCTCAGATGGAGGAGGCTACAGAGCCCAGCCAGAGTCTGAGCTCACAAACACTCCTAAGGGCTCACACCGTCAGCAGGACTCCAACGCCACTTTCCCAGTCGTGTGCGTGCAGTCGCGTTTACCACCTTTGTCGTGAAAGTCATCTTCCCCATGTTTAAACTACTGTGAGGCATTATGTGTAACCTGTACACAAGGATGGCTCTTTCCCTTTTTCTTCTTCTTGTTTTACGCTTATTACAGGGTCTGCAGGTCTACAGAGTCTCGCTACACAGATCAGGCTCATGGCGATCCTCCTGTTCTCAGCCTCCCAAGGGTTGCGATTATAGGCGCGCCCCACACGCCCAACCTCAATCGCCATCTCAGTACACCATGGGGGTGGGGCCAGCACAGCATGCCAAGCAAGGATCAATCCCCAGTCCCTGCATCTGCCTAGGCAGTCTCTTGAGCTATCTGGTTAGCCCCCAAGCTCCGTGTTCTGGAGAGGGAAGTACCTACTTAAATTGCCTGCAGTTGCGCACCAACAGTTCTGATATTCTGTGTTCATTTTCCTATCTGATCAACTGTTTTTATCAGTACAGATCAGTGACTGTTTATACGTTAACCTATAGTGCAATTCTACTGTATTTTGTCAGGAAGGGTCTGCAGGGTGTTCAGGGCCTCATTACGATATCACACTTGTAGTGATCTTTCTGTCTACAGCCTCCCAAGAGCTAGCATTGCAGGTGTGCACCGCCATGCCCAGTCTTAATTGCTGCCTCAGTGTGCTCTGGGGCCAGGGCTGCCACCCAGGCCCAGGGATCAGACCCCCATATTTTGTTTGAATAGTTTGCAAAATTTTCTAGCTTTGGCCATGAGGAGCTCTTGTACATGGCTGCCTGTGCCTTTGGCACACACATCAAGTGTTGCCATGTGGATGGGTATGTGCTTTCCTGCCACATGTGTGTGTGTGTGTGTGTGTGTCCTCCTACACATCCTGATCATTGACTCACTCTGGCCATTCCTTGTTCCACTACTAAAATTACCCAGGAGCCCCTGTCTCCTTGCTTTTGGAGCCCTTATCTCTTCAAAGATGGATCCTGGTTGTGTTTATTAAAATGTCTGTGTTATATAAAACTAAATAATTACTCCATATGGACTGGACAGCAGGCTAGGTTCTGCCCCAGATATAGCAAAACTTCTGAGCTTCTGCGCTATTTAATCTCCACATTTTTGTTCAAATTCTATTTTTCTTCCAAATTGAAACATTTATCTTTCAGAGATACATTTTCCCAGATATTATCTACTGCTATGCATGTAAATATGTGCAGGTGTTATCATGATTACGGGCACATGCACTTCCTGTTGTCCTCATGCGAGGCGATCCTCATCAGAAGATCCGCCTCAGCGTTAGATGGCCACCATCTACGCATTGCGTGCACTGGGCAAGCAGTGGCCAGCTGCCCATCCCGAGACATCGCCCTCCCAGCGCCCCGTGTGTTTTCAGGGTGCGTCTCATGGTCCTTCGCACTTTGACCCTTGCCTCAGCCCTCTCTAGGCAGAGGGGCGACGGATAGGCCCGATACACTCCCTTTTCTTAAAAGGAAACTCAGAATCGTGAACTCTATTGGGACAAAGAATCACAGAGATTTCAGCCTTCGTATTTAAGACATTTGGACTTAGAAAAGCAGCTCAAATGTAGAGGGCATGAGACAGGAGCCGGCAGAGACACAGATGCGTAGCAGAGGAGATTTAAAGGATGAGAAGATAATTTTTTAAAATTAATTTTATTACATTGCAATCCTATGTTCCACAGAAATTACTAGTCCTCTTAAAGCTTAGAGGTTTTCATATTGGTTGTTACCAATGCACAATGTTACTGAGCACTTGTGATGACCTTAAAGCCGTAATTCATGCAAATGTATTTAAATGAATACTGAAATCCTATAATATCACTGGCCAGTTGATTGCATGTCTACTTCTAGTATTGAAAACAGCTTCCATGAGAGAGCTCCCCAATGCTTCATGCATTTGTAGGGGAAGTCAGACTGGTGGTGGGGCTTCCAGGTTAACCTCTGACTAGTTCACTGCGGAAGGCGTGTGTTGAGAGGTGCGCATGTGTGGAGGGAGGGACCGTGGAAGCATCGCTGCTTCCGCCGCAGTGCCACCTTTGCTTTCCACCCTGGCCACGGAGACGAGAGCCATTTTCCCCACCAGCCTCTTCCTCCAGCTCTTCCAGCCTTGGGACTGTGACCATGGGCCGAGCTCTCTGAGGCGTGAGCCAGAGCACACACCAGCTCTCTCATCTGCAGGGCCAGGCGCTATGTCCAGTGCAGGAAAAGGGACCAAGCCCAGTGGTCAGCTTCTGTCAGGCAAGTGTCTGAAATCACCACGTAATTACAGCTTTGAGCCAACTATTTGTTCTCCAAAGATGGGAAACAGTAAAAAGAATGCTCGTTGTGCCCAGCGCCTCTTTGTTCACACACTACCTGTGAATTTGCAATTAATCGCACAGCACCTGTGTGCAGCCCAGTGGGACCCCGCAGGTGGACGTGTGTGGTGCTGTACAACAAGACCAAAAAGGTGAAGTCCGCTCCCGGCAGCTCTCTGCAAGCTAAAATCTCTCTGATCATTCGCGTTATAGGATTGGTTTTCTTTATTTTTGCGGTAAATTTTAATTGAGTGTTACAGCTCAGTGACCAAAGCTGGCAACGCTTCCAGAGATGACAAGAAAGAAAATTTGCAAATTCAAACATGCATTTGCATTGCAAATTTAGAAACAACCCGGTTGAAGATAATTCGGTGTGGTTTCTTCCACGTAGAAAACCTTATTTTAAAAGAGCAAGTAAAGTTTAGGCAGCTCGGATTTTAGGCATACATAATTGAAAATGAACTTTAAAATATAGCACCAAGACAAAAGCATTTGGGTTTTATTTTATTTTATTTTTTTAGGGAAGGGTCTACAGGGATTTCAGGGTCTCACTACTAGATCAGACTCATAGTAATCCGCCTGTTTACAGCCGCCCAAGAGCTGGAATCACAGGTGCGCCCACCACACCCAGTCTCGATGGCTGTCTCACTGTGCCTGGGGTCAGGGCTGGCGTGGCAGGCCTGCGATCCCCCTTGCCTGCTTTAATCCACTGACATATTTGACGAGCCCTAACATTTAAATTTTAAATAAGAAATATAATAGCAACCTTTATGATACGACTTTGATTTAGTTTGCATTGTTTGTCAGAAACAAGCTCTCACTGTGTTACCCAGGCTGTCCCCAAACTCCTGGGCTCCAAGAATCCTCTTGCTTTAGCCTCTGAAATTGCTGGCTCACAGGGACAACCCCGCATCTAATAAAGAACAAGATGTGGACAGCAAGAGAGAGCCGCGAGCCTTGCATAGAGAAGCTACCCAGTCTCAGGCCTATGTGCCGCCCAATTACTTTTTTTATCCTTGTCTATCCTTCCTTATTTTGCAGCTTGGATAAAGAGAGGTAAGCGGCTGCTCTTCACTTCCCAAGGCTGGACAGAATCCTGGCTTAATTCTCTCAGTAACATGATCGGAGTAACTGTTTCAGAAAATCCCTTTTCTGCATCCACTCCTCTAGTCTAACAGTAACTGTGAACAACAACTAGGACATGTAGCGACAGTTGCTGCGCGCCCTCCTCAGCGTGGCATGGCCTGGTGCCCTGGCGGAAGGTGCTCTATGCCCGATGCTGCCTCAGTCTCTGGGTGAGGGCTTCGCGAGGTTGGCGTGAGGAGCTGCCTGGGGCCGAGCCTCGCTGAGGGCGCCACGACCTCCAAGAAGGTGATCCCTCCACATAGCTGTCGGCAGAAGGCCCCAGGCCCTTGTCAGTGCCAGCTGCCAGCTGCCAGGCTCAGGCCATTCCAGGTGGCCTTCTCAAAAGGCAAGCAGGACAAGGCAGCCAGGGACCCGAGACAAGGGAAGGGAACTCTCAGGAAGAAGCCGCTCAGAGATTTAATAAAGGATGGGAAGCCCCTCTGCAGCCTCCTCGTATTCACACAGCACGTGCTGCTTCGGTGTGGGCGAACTGCAGGCTGGGGCAGGCTGTCCTTGGCTTCTAGGGCATCATGCAGGAGCTTTGCATGCAAAAACATAAGGCTGTGAAACAGCCCATCGGGTGCACGGAAGAGGAAGCCACCTGGTGCCACGATGGGGATAAGGAAAGAGACAAGAAGGGAGGAGGAAGATGTCCAAAGGACAGGCGCAGATGCTGCTGAGGCCCCCACGTCCGTCGCTGCTCGGCCTGCGAGCTGCAAGCTGCTCTTCGCTTACACGTTCTTGTCGACCATCTGACAGGAGGCTCCCTGGAGCCCAAGACCAGTGTTCACCACTGCGGAAGCAGCGTGCTCTCTGCCTGCCTTCCTGTCTCCCAGGAGAAGGGCACGGCTGCACCGGAGAGCACTAGACGAGCCTGGGCTCTGGGGCCCATTGCCCTGCTGGTGAGATCGCCAGCTTCTGTGCTGTCCGAGGGAAACCGAGGCAGACACGAACCCCTTCTCTCCCTCTGCTTCCTGCCATTCGGAATTCCTGTGCGCCCCTGGGCATGGACACCGGCCGAGCTGCAAAGCAGAGCGGGACCTGCACCAGAACCTTCAGTCCCATTCACTCCACCGTCGTGGTCAGTTCCAGGCATTAGCTCTGCTCATGCGTGGGCTGCCTCGGAGCACACACGTTTCGTGCCACAGACACGCAGTCCCAGCGCTGCGGGATACCAAGGCCAGGGACCACAAGTTCAAATCCAGCCCAGAACAATGAAAGAAATCTTGTCAAGATGGAAACATGAAAAAGAGAGAAGGCTAAGGGTGGAGCTCAGGGCAAAGGCTCTTGCTTCTATCAAGAGTTCGCTGCCCACCCCCACCCCCACCCCCAGAAACAAATATTCTTCTCACAATTAATGACGCTGTAACTCCTGCTCATTTGGTTTGGACATGCTTTGAATGTGTCCAAAAGCCCTCGTAGTGGGAGCAGAGTCTCTGGGTGTTTGTGCTTTGTGCTAGAACCTTCAAGCAATACACCTCAGTGCAAGTAACAAAGACTCCACCCTTGAAACAGACTCTGGACTGCAGCAAAGGATGTTGCCAGTTGGTGTAAAGTGAGCGCCCTCCACACGTGGGGCAGGTTAGCGTCCTGGCACTGCTGATCCCATCATGTATGCCATGACATAGCCAGAGAACGCATCACAAGAGGTCGCAGGTGAAGCTCCTCAACCATGAAGTTTGAGCCTTTGAAACTGAGCTCAATAAACACCTTTGTTTATAAGTTTTCTAGTCTCAACTATTTTGTTATAGTAGTAGAAAACTGTCTAGTACAACTCTTCTCCTCTCTTCCAAGAATGGTGAGGTTTTCCTGGTCAAGGTTGCTGGTAATTGCTCCTCCAACTGAATTCCAGTTCAACATGAATATTGCTTATATTATAGCTTAATCATCAGCAATGTCATTTATAGCCAGGGAGCTAGCTCAGAGGCATAGGCTTCTGCCCGGCAAGCTCAAGGTCCTGAGTCTGATCCCTAGTACAAAAGAAACAACTGAAAAAAAAAAAAAAGACATTTATATAAAATGCTAAAGGAGGAAAAAGGGGACAGAAAGGAACGCATGCACATGTACACATCCAGAGGAAGGAAGGAAGACAAAATGTACCCGGGCTGCAGTTCCATAACTGCCTCCAGACGCGCAGCTCTTACTGTTACTGCGCCGTTCCGACTCCTTCCCACGCTGCCTTTACGCTGTGCTCCCTGCAGTCTCAGCTAGGGCCACAGCCCCTGAGGCCCTTACTTCTCTAAGGACCTAGAAGGTCAGCGCACACAAAGGAGCTGCGATTCGTTCCAAGAACGCCTGCGTCTGAAGAGCTGCTCTGTGCTACTGTGCAGCGCAGCCCTGGGTCCCCTGGAGCCAACTCCGCCAGTGCAGTGAGACTCATGTTCACATGCCATGTTCACATGCAGAACCAGTGGCTGGAAATCCCAGAGAAGCCGCGTTTCAGCGTAAATATAAGAACTCACGGAAACAAGGGTGTCGGTGGAACTCACGTGGCATCGCAGTGGACTGTGGCCCTCCTTTCATGGCACGTTTCCCTGGCTCAGACATCAAGTCAAGGAGAAGCAGCTCGGAATCTTCCTCAGGGATCCCCAGGACGCCGCGTCCTGTGGTGGGATGGAGCCCCTCAGGCGTCACCATGTTCGTTCTCGACGGAAATGCTCCAAGGTGCGCAAGGCTTTGGCTTGGAAACACAGGGAGGGGCCATGTCCCTCTGCTGACCTCTCCAGCCCAGTTTCCAGCCACCAGAGCAGAGTCGTTCAAATATGAAGATCCATGGATGCTTCAGCAGCAGGCCTGTTCGCTTCATTTCTAGGGACAGCGTACAGTTGTCCATGAGCAGAAGCCTCCACGCATGGGAACCTCTGGCAGCACTATGTGCCTGCTGCTCATTATGAAAATGTGATGCTTGTCGGCATCGATTAAGGCTGACCACTGCTCGAAGCTTACGCCACTCCCCACTAGCTGCCCAAATCCTTCTTCATGGCACCGCTGCCTGACCCTGCGCCAGCCTGAAGAGCAGCCCGTGGAGATGCCAGCTGCTCTGCTGTTCCCTTCATTAATGTACTCATCACTTCTCGGGGCACAGTGTCCTCCAGGCCCATTAGGGACGCAGTGGAGGACAGCACGTGGGTTGCACATGATCAATGCACGCTGATGCCCCTATGCTTGATCCTTTCTTCCCAACCCTGAGCATCTCCTGTAGCATTTCAATCAGTGCAAAGCTACAAGTAAGCCAATTAAACAAGTCGAGCACCAGAGCTAATGCCGCGTTAGTTCTGGTAACTCTTTAAAGCTAGTATCCAGGTTCACATAGCTGTATCAGCAAACTCAAGATCTGGAGCTAATCACTTCTTGGCCTTTTGGCTAAGATGAAGTGAAGATCTGGAGCTAAAGCAATTACAGTGGGAAAGGAGGTCACAAAGCTAAAGGGACTCAAAACCACTTCATAAGGTGGTCAATTGCATAACTTCATACCTGCCCTCTACCTTCTAATAGAAAAGAAGTAACCTAAGAAGCTAAGAAAGGCAAAGGTGGTACCTCAGGCCCTGCATCACAGAGCAGGTATAAAAGGCAAAAATGGGAAAGTGGTGTGGACCTCACTTAGCGACATGTGTCCTTGTCATAGTTTTAAATTAGTATTAAGCTAACATTGGATTTTTTTTATTTTTGATAACCATATAGATATAGATGATGCAGAGAGATGAAGATGAGGATGGAGCTGGAGAGGGGGAGAGAGTGGGAGAGGGAGAGGAAGAGGAAGAGGAAAGGAGATGGAG
>PVJA010051316.1:0-12893 GCA_004027025.1 Myocastor coypus | reverse complement strand
AAGAAAAGAAGAAAAGAGAATAGAATGAAAAAAAAAGGAAACAAAACTTTTTAAAAGATGGAGAGGGTAAAAGGTAGAGGGAGGTAAGGGGATCAGAAAGTAAACAATCAAGTATATAATGTAGGGGGCTAGGGAGATAGCTCCGAGGCACAAGTGCCTGCTGGGCAAGTGCAAGGTCGTGAGTTCGAACCCTGGTCCCAAAAAAAAAGTATATAATGTAAAGGAGCAAATTCCCTATGATGAATGTGATCATAACATATATTAAAATAGCAACAATAAAATGAATGAAAAAAAACAGCTTCATCCCAGGGATGCAAGGACAGTTCATCATACATAAATCAATAAATATACCATATGAAAAAGAATAAAGTCTCAAGATCGCCTCCCCTCCCAGACCCTGGACTGGTGAGCACACAGGTAGAAACAACTGGCTTGTGGCCCCCTGCCCACAGTAACTCCTTCTCCAACCAGACCCTGGGACTGGCTGGCACGTAGGTAGGTACTCACAGCCTGTGCCCCCCACGCCACTGAAACTTCTTCCTGCCCAGAACCCAGCCCCAGCATCGGCTGTGGAAATGTGCAGGAAAATTTCATGCAGAGAGGATGGGGGTCAGAAGTGCCCAGCTAATCCAGGAGCTGAACATTGGGCAGGAGGAGCACAGCAGGCTGAACTCCATGAGCTGCAGCACGAAGAAGCTGAGCACAGCAGGGAGACCGACCGAGGTACATCTGGACAAGATAAAACTTGATAGATCCGGACCCAAACTTCAGTAGGCGCTAAGAGCATAGCTTCACCAAAGATCTACAACAAAGTTCAGAGGACACTGCTATACAAAATGACAAACAGAAGGAAGAAGGTGCAATCTCAGGTCCCAAACCTACTCAGAACAAATGCCAGAGACACTAGCATAGAAGAAACTGGGATGCACATAGCTGAAAACTCTGAATTAACAGCATCTGAAGTAATGAAATAATTCAGAAACATATAGAGGAACTCAGATCGGAAATAAACTCTGAAGTAAAAAAAGATATCTTTGAATTAATAGCATCTGAAGTAAAGGAATATCTGCAGAAAGGTAGAGAGGAAATCAGATTAGAAATAATCTCTGAAGTAGAAAAAGAAAGGATAACTATACTGAAACACTTAAGATATTGATAAAAAATTAGAGAAGAAAAAAAGATGAAATCCTTGAATGCACAATATTAGAAATAGATCACATGAAGCAGTTTCAAAGATATATACATGAAAATAAAATCTTAATCACACGTTGGCAACACCATTATAAATGAAAGTGAAGATAGAGTTTCAGATGTTGAAGACACAGTCACAGCTAGTGAAAGGGTATGAAAGGATCCCTTAAAAACAACTAGGATGATGGGAAAAAAAATTCAACATCTACATGATGACGCAAACACGAACAACCTAAGACCAACAAGCATCAGCGAGAAAGAAGTAGTCAATACAAATGATATAAAAACAGTATGGCCGGGTGTGGTGGTGCACGCCTGTAATCCCAGCACTCGGGAGGCTGAGGCAGGAGGATTGGTGCTAGTTCGAGACCATCCTGGGCTACAAAAGCGAGCTCACGGCCAGCCTGAACTGCATAGCGAGACCCTGTCTCAAAAAGATAAAAAAATAAAAAAAATAAAAATAAAAACAGTATGGACAGAAGTAATAGCAGAAAACTTCCAAAACAGGAGAAAACAATCCAGTAACTGAAGCATACGTTACTCCACATAAGATCAAACCACTAAAAACACACCCAGACATATAATAGTCAAGATGCCAGAAATCCAGCAGAAGAACAATATACTAAAAGCCACTACAGAAAAGAAACAGATCACATTAAAGGAAAACCCATCAGAATAATGACAGATTTCTCTTCACAAACCATGAAATCAAGAAGAGTATGGAACAGAGTGATTCAAGTCCTCCATGAAAACAAATTCCAGCCCAGATTGCTATACCCTGCAAAAATCTCTTTCAAGCATGAGGAAGTGAAATACTTCCAGGATACAGAACAACTAAAGAATTTGATGATGTCAAACCAGCCCTACACAGAACACTAGAAAATATTTTAGCGAGGGAGCAAAACAACCCGAGCTCTACAAATGAGAAGAGAAAGAACCCACCAAATTGGGCAACCAACTAAACACAGGAGCAAAGGGGAAAACAATAGTAGGTAAAAAAAAAAAAAAAAGTCGCATAAGTCAATACATTTCAATTATAATCATTAATGTAAACGGAATTAATTCTGCAATTAAAAGAAATAGACTGGCACAGTGGATTAGGAAGCCAAATCCAACAATATGCTATATACAGGAAAACTCAGTTAACTCAGAAATTAATTCATAGGATGAAAGTTAAAGGATAGAAAATAACACTACATGCCCCAGCACCTCAGAAAAAAGCAGGGATAGCAATCCTGTTTGCAGACAGTCTGAACGCCAAACCAAGACTGATCAAACAAAATAAAGGAGGCCAGTATATACTGGTTAGAGGAAAAATTCAAGAGGAAGAGTTAACACTCATAAATATCTATACACCCAACATGGGGGCACCAAGCTCTCTATAAGACAAATCATAATGGACAAGAAAAATCTAATATCCAATACCACAATCTTCACAAGAGACCTTAACACTCCTTTATCCCAAAAAGATAGGTGAAGCAGATAAAAAATTAGCAAATAAATACTAGACCTGGACAAGAACTTGGACTAACTGAAAGACATGACTGTAAATGGGTAATTCTCTATGTGAACACAGCTAGAGAAGACTTATTTGACATACCCATTTCCTTTTTTTTTTTTTCAGGACTGAGGTTTGAACTCATGACCCTGCACTTGCCAGGCAAGCACTTGTGCCACAGAACTATCTCCCTGGCAGGATGTGGAACAACTGGACTTAGTGGACATATACAGAGTGTTCCACCCAACCACTTCTGAATACACATTTTTTTCCAGCCGCACGTGGGACATCTTCTAAAATAGAGCAGATACTAGTCCATAGGGCATATTTAAATATATGCAAGAAAACAGAAATTATCCCATGCATATTGTCTGACCATAATGCACTAAAACTGGAAATAAATGATAAAAGAAACCACAAGAACCCCCAAAATTCATAGAAATTAAACAACACTGTCCTCAGCAACCAGTGGGCTACAGATGAAGTTAAACAAAAAATTAAACAATATCTACAATTTAATGAAAATTCAAACACAACTTATCAGAATTTATGGGATGGAATGAAAGCAGTTCTTAGAGGGAAATTTATAGCTCTGAACTTACACATCAAGAAAACAGAATGGGAAAAAATAAATACTCTAATGCTGCATCTAAATCATGTAGAAAACGAAGAGCAAACTAAACCCAAAGCCCAAAGATGGGAGGAAGTTATAAAGATTAGAGCAGAAATTAATTCAATTGAGACTAAGACAACAATACAAAGAATTAATGAATCAAAAAGCTGGTTTTTTTTCACAGATTAAATAAAATTGATAAGCCACTAGCTAACCTCATGAAAAATAGGAAGGAAAAAACTCATTCAAGCAATGAAGAATGAAAAGGGTAACATGACAACAGACCCAGTGTAGATTCAGAAGATCATTAATAGCTACTTTGAGAATCTTTACTCTAACAGAATTGAAGACACAGATGAAATGGACAGATTCCTAGAAAGGTACAATTTACCAAAACTGAATCAGAAAGATATAAGAACTCTAAATAACCCAGTTATAGCCAATGAAATGCAAAATGTAATAAAAAGACTACTGATTGAAATCTACAATAAATGCACAGAACATGTAATCCCAGTATTCCTCAAACACTTCACTGAAATTGAAATGCAAGCAATTCTCCCCAAATCATTCCAAGAGTCAAGTATTATACTGACACCAAAACCAGAAAGAGATGCAACTAAGAAAGAGAAGTACAAGCCAAACTCTCCCATGAACATAGATGCCAAAGTTTTCAACAAAATCATTGAAAATAGAATACAGCAAATCATAAAGAATATTTATATATGATGATCAGGTAGGATTCATCCCAGGGATGCAAGGATGGTTCAATGAATGCAAATCTATAAATATAATACACTATATCAATAGAGCCAAATCCAAAACCACATGATCATCTCAATTGAAGCAAAAAACGCTTTTAACAAAGTCCAACAATCAGTCATGTTTAAAGTACTACAGGTAATTGGAATAGAAGGTCGCTACCTCAATTTGATAAAAGCCATCGATGACAATTCAATGACTAACATAATTCTAAATGGGAAAAAAATGAAGTCTTCTACTGTCAGATCTGGTACAAGGCAAGGATGTCCTGTATCACCACTCCTATTCAATATTATTCTGGAATAATTAACTAGAGCCATTAGAAAACAGAGAGAAATAAAAGGAATAAGAATAGGTAAAGAAGAATTTAAACTATCATTTTTGGCAGATGACATGATAGTCTAATGGAAGACACAAAAAATTCACCAAGAAGCTCCTAGAATTAATACACAAATTCAGTAGCACAACAGGATACAAAGTCAACACCAAAAAGTCAATAGTATTCCTCTACACAGATAAGAAACACACTGAGAGGGAAATTAGAGAAGCAATACCTTTTACAATAGCACTGTGGAAAATACAATACTTAGGAATTAATCTAATTAAAGGAGTAAAAAATTCATTCAATGAAAACTATGGTAGTCTGAAAAAACATGGAGGATGTCAGAAAATGGAAAGATATTCCATGCTCCTGGATAGGAAGAACCAACATTGTGAAGATTGCCATGCTCACTAAATAGTGCTACAGTTTTAATGCAATCCCTATCAAAATAACATCAACATACCTCACAGACCTGAACAAATTATTCCTAAGATTTATAGAGAGCCAGAAAAGACATAGAATAGCAAAAACAATCCAGGCTAACAAAGACAAGGCGGGAAGCATAACAATTCCTAACCTAAAATTATACTAAAAAGCTACAATGATAAAATCACCACGGGATTGGCAAAAAAATAGACATGAGAATTTGAATAGATTAGAAGATGCAGAAGCAAATACAGTCATGTTCAGCCATGTTATATTTGACAAAGGGGCCAAATATGTTCACTGGAAGAAAGATAGCCTGTTGAACACATGGTGCTGCAAAAACTGAATCTCTACATGTTGAATACTAAAATTTGACCCAGGTCTATCACCACACACTAAACGAAGGTCAAAATGGCTTAAAGATCTAAACATTAAAATAAAAATAGTAGATGTCATGGAAGAGAAAGTAGGAGGAAATCTTGAAGACATTGGGCTAAGCAAACATTTCATGGATAAAAATAAAAATGCATGTGTAACATTTGAAAGAGTCGACAACTGGGACATCCTCTTGCTGAGAAGTTTTTGCACATCAAAAGAAATTACCAACAGAGTGAAAAGACAACCCACAAAATTTGAAAAATGTTAACTAAGAAGTATTCAGACAACGGTCTTCTATCTATAATTTATAAAAAACTAAAAAAATATTAGCTTCCCAAAATTCAAAGACTGAATGCAGAAATGGGTATCTGAGATAAAAACACACTTCTCCGAGGAGGAAATACCAGAATCTTATAAATACATGAATAAATGCTTCACATTGCTAGACACCCATGAAATGCAATTAAAGCACTTATACCATGTCACCCCAGAAAGAATGGCTATCATAAAGAAATCAACAACAACAAATATTGGAGAGGCTGTGGGGAAAAAGGAACACTTCCACTGCTGGTGGAAGTGCAGACTGGTGCAACCATTATGTAAATCAGTATGCAGACTCCTTACATACTAGGATTGGAAATTCCATTCGATCCCCCTACTGGGAATTTTCCCAAAAGAACTGAAGACATCATATTATAGTGATGTTTGTGCACCTATGTTTATAACAGCACAATTTGTGATAGCCAAATCTTGGAAACAACCAAAATGCCCTTCACCTGAATATTGGTTGAAAAAAGATGTGGTGTTTTTATACAATGGAATATTACTCATTAGAAAGAATGATAAACTTGAAGACTTCATGTATAAGTAGATATATCTTGAAGATATACTCATAAATGAAATAAACCAGACCTACGTGTGGAAATATCATATTGTCTCCCTAGTGTAAGAAATCAGAAGAAATGGAAAGGCATAACACAGCTGAATGGAAATCAACAAATTAAGGATTAAACAATGAAGAGACAGTATGCAGAAAAGTTCAGAAACTTTGGCAGAGGAAAATCCATGCACTTGTATACACAGGAAGAATTAGATAATGGGCCTAAGTATCTCCATCAGGTTTTTGACGCTGAGAATAGCAACGTGTAATACTAAAGCCATGCTTGGAATGTCTGTCATTCTGATCTTGTAGCTGTGTGCTGCTTCTAATGTAATTTCAATTATTGCTATACTCTCTGTCAAGTAAATGTTTGTTTTAAAAGAAAACAAAGGCAATAAAAGAAAATAAGAGACATGGAAAAATGGAATAACATTGACCTGCTACAGGTTTGTATATGCTTAGATCTCTCAATTTCTGTGTAAAAATGTCTAACTTTTTTATCACATTCTATACACATTCTATAGGATTTATTAGAATATCAATGATTGATGAAAAATACTGATTCCATGTCAAGCCTAAGGCATTTGATATTCAGAAAGATAATGATGTTAAGCTCAAGTACTTATGTTATAGAGTAATAGTAGTACCAAGCTTCTCTTCTGGAGGATTAAGAACTTAAGTTTGCAGAGCAAAAATTTAGAGAAAAAGAAGGGCTACAAAGATAGTCAATATTTTCGACCTAGCTCTTTGAGGTCAGTGAGGTCTCTGGGTATAAAAGAACCTGTACTGTTACACCATATCTCACTGGCGTCTCAAATTTTCTGTTCAAGATTATGGCGCCACAGAGGAAAGGGATCGACAATGTATAGTGTGCCTAAGGAGAGTCACCTAGAGGGAAAACATCCACTCAGGCTCTCACTGTATACGGTTTCAAGGTAAATATTGAGGGGATTTGACCAACCTTGTCAGACACAAAATTTACATGTCTTATTAAATAAATCTTGCTTTAACTTGGTCTTAACCACCCAACAGGAAAGTTTAGCCATGAGGCATAAAAAGTAAAGCCAGATTAGTGTGCTGAACTGTAAAAGGCTCAAGTCAATAACTTCCAACATTGCCACTTCTGCCAATAGCTCATTACTATCATGGAATATTGGACTATGTATACAACTACTTCTCATTAGCTCGATGAGAAGAAATATTCGTAAAAATAATGTTTAGAAGCTGGGCGTGGTGGCGCATGCCTGTAATCCAGAACTTGGGGGGCTGAGGCAGGAGGATTGGTGCAAGTTCGAGACCAGTCTGGGGTACCAAAGTGAGCTCAAGGCCAGCCTAAACTGCATAGCGAGACCCTGTCTCAAAAAGACAAATAATAATAATAATAATGTTTAGAAAATTTCTCATGTCTGCATCTTGTACTCTGAACAAATACTCTGAAGACAACAACAAAAATAGTAATAACAACTGAATTCTCAAGCCAGCTTCTGTATTCCATTTATTACAGTATGGCTAAAGTAAAAGCTTATGAAGAAAACCCAGACTCAGATATACATGTAGTTAGAAGAATGTAGAACCATCTTACTGGTTTTTAGGTCAGTTTGGATACTACGCCAAAATTAAGCAAGTGGTAGTCACAATATAGAATGTAAATTGTATTAATTCTGTATACTTTTACATCTAAAATGCAGTTTATCTTGCATTTCCTTCAATTCTCTTCATGATGTGATTTTGTAACATTAATGTTTAAAAAAAAATAATCGCATGATCATCTTAATAGATGCAGGAAAACCTTTGGTCAAAATTGAACATCAATTTATGACAAAAAACCTAATAAAAATTGGCAAAGGAGAGCCTCATCACAATTGATAAATGCAGTTTTTCACAAACCCACTGCCAAAATCATACTAAATGGGGAAAATCCTGGATTCATTCCCTCTAAAATCAGAAACAAAGGGTTTCATGTTCACAATGCTGTTCAGTGAGGTATGTGAAATTTTACCTAGAGAAATCACACAAGAGAAAGAAAGAACATAACATATGGATAGGATAGCCAGAACTAAAACTATTTTTATTTGTACATGACATGATCCTTTACGTAAAAGGTTCAAAATATCCACTGGAAGATACTCAGAACCGGAAAACAAATTCAGGAAAGTGATGGGGCACAAAATCAACACACAAAAGCAATAGTGATCTTGAACACCAAATTGTAACCCTGAGAAAAAAAAAAAAAAAAAAAAAAAAAAAAAAAAAAAAAAAAAAAACAGGAAAAAAAAATCCCATTTACTATAGCTTACCTAGCATTTCACCTAACCAAATTCAAGATCCTTTATAATGAAAACTGTAATATTTTGTAAAATATACCGAAGAGGATATGAGAAGATGGACAACATCTACTATTCCTGGACAGGCAGAACCAACACTATCAAAATGGTCATATTACCAAAAATGACACATAGATTTGATGTAATTGGAGTCAAAATACCAACTTCATTGATCACAGAGGTAGCAAAAATATAACACTTAAATTGATATAGAAACAGAAAAGACCAAGACTGCTCAAAGCAAGTATGAACAACAAGAGAAAATCAGGAAACATTACAATCACAGATTTCAAGTTGTATTAGAGAGTTATGGTAATAAAAATAGTATGGAACTGGTGCAAAAATGGATCAATGGAGAGGATGCAGAAATAATGCCGCATATCTTTAGCCATGTAGCTTTTTACAAAGAAGCCAAAAACAATTACTGGAGAAAAGATAGCCTTTTTAACAAAAGATGCTAAGAAAATTAACTATTTGTGTAGGGACAGTAAATCTATACCTGTCTCTCTTACCCCGTATTAAACTAAAATAAAAATGGATCAAAGGTACAGATATAAAAATAGAATCACCGAATCTGTCTGAGGATAAATGGGTACAACGTGAAGACATAGGTATAGGCAAGGACTTTCTGAACATACTCCCAATCGCTTAAGAAATAATATCAATAATCCACAAATGGGATCATAGCAAATTAAAATATTTCTGCACAGCAAAGGAAATAACCAACGTAATGAAGACATAAGCTACAGAATGGGAACTTTTATTTATTTACCAGCTACTCCTCAGAGAGCTAATGTCTGGAATATATATATATATATATATATATATATATATATATATATATACATATATATAATACATTAGGTGCATTAAAAAAGAAAACTCAATTTAAAACAAATAATTGAATAGACTATCCATAAAAGAAGAACAAATGACCAATAAGTACATGGAAAATGGTCAGTAGCTTTAATCATTGAAGAAATACAAATCAAAACAGCACTGCAATTCCCATTTTACTTCACAGAGAAAGGCTATCATCAGGGACTCAAAAACAATAAATGCTGGTCAAGTTGTGGGGAAAAGCAAATCCTCACACAACACTGGTGGGAATGTAAACTAGTAAGTACAACCACTATGAGAATTAATATGCCGATATCTCAAATCACTGAAAATAGAAATGACATTTGACCAAGCTATTCCTTGCCCTGGGGTCTTCCCAAAAGATTTAAAGACATCATGTTAAAGTGACACAAGAAAACCCATGCTGACAGCGTGGGTAATGTTAAACCAGGGAGGCGACATATATGCTTAGCAACAGAAGAATGGATAAAGGGAATGTGATATATACACGCAACAGAGTGCTACACAGCCATAGGGAAGGGTCAGTTGGAATAGCTTACAGGAAAATCAATGGCTTTTGAGATTGTAATGCTAAGCAAAATGAACCAGACACGGAAGGCTAAATATCACATGGTTGCTCTTGTATGTAGAACCTAAGTTATAAACAATAAAAAGAACAAAATGAAGGAGAGATGACAGGGAACAGAGAGGTAGGCTTCGTGGAAATGGAAAAGGAATCAGGGGAGACAGGAGACTGGGGCATGAGGGAAGTAAAAATGGGCAAGATGTGATAGTATAGGCACCAATTCCCAAGATGAATGCAAGTGTACACCAAAAATTTGCAAAAATCCTAAAAATCTAAAATTTAAAAGAAAAAGAAAAAGGGAAAACTTTTCTTTGTAGTAACTGTAAAATACAAAATTCTCTGAATGTCCGATTTCAAAAACCAAGATCCAGCAAGATAGCTCAGTAGACTAAGCACCTCCTTAGGCAAATGCAAGGGCCATGGTCAGATCACCAGCAATACATGCTGCAACAGCTTTGCCCCCCAGGTACACTGAGCCACCATTGAGTCTGAGTGCAGTGGCACACACCTATAAGCTCAGTGCTGTGGAAACTGAAAGCAGAAGGATCACCATGAGTTTGAGTTGCACAGTGAGATCCTGCAACAACCAAATACATTAGAAAAAAATTCAGGGGCTGGGGAGATAGCTCAGTAGAATAAGCTTTTGCCTGGTAAGCACAAGGGTCTAAGTCCAATCCCCAGTTCTGAAAAAAAAAAAAAAAAAAAAAAAAAAAAAAAAAAAAAAAAAAAAAAAAAAAAAAAAAAAAAAAAAAAAAAAACATTTCAAAAAGCAATACAAAAAAGACATCTTGGCTCCCTTGTACTAGAACATGGAACTCTAGGTATCACTTCCATCGGATTCAAGTTGCCTTCCAAATCATTCCTGTTGAGTCTCCATGCTGGTCCCTGTTTGTTTCAGCAGATTCCTGTTGGAGACTGGAAGGCATTCTCTGACTTCCTTTTTTTTTGTGTGTTTTTGGGAAGGGTCTATGGAGTGTTCAGTGTCTCACTACTAGGTCAGACTTGTAGTGATATGTCTTTTACAGCCTCCCAAGAGCTGGGATTACAGGCATGCCCCACCACATCCAGTCTCAATTGCCCCTAGGGGCAGGGCATTGAATCCCTGGCCCCTGCATCTGCTTGCAGGCAGTTTAATCTGCTGAGTTATTGTGCTGGCTCTGGCTTCCTTTTATATTGTCAACATTTAATGTATTTATATGAATGCTCAAAGAAAACGGTTTATAAATAATTAAATCTTGCATGCTAGCTTGCAGAGCACTCTGAGATTTTAATTCGTTTTGTAAATGAAACCTTTTAAGTGAAATTTGAGTTAAAAACTAACATCTAAAAAAGTTTTTTTTTTTTTTTTTTTTTTTTTTTTTTTTTTTTTTTTTTTTTTTTTTTTTTGAGACAGGGTCTCCCTGTGCAGTTCAGGCTAGCCTTGAGCCCACTTTTGTAGCCCAGGCTGGTCTTGAACTTGCACCGATCTTCCTGCCTCAGCCTCCCGAGTGCTGGGATTACAGGCGTGCACCACCACGCCTGGCCCTTAAAAAGATTTTTAAATATCGGGCTCATTTGATTTAAAGAGAAATAGACTACTCTGACCAACTGCCACCACACCTTGCTTATGTTCTATATGCCATAAAATATGAGCATACTGCCCAAAACAACTAATCTAGCTGGCATATAAGCCTTCTGACTAATATGATGCTAAGTTTGCTATTCTGGGAGGATGGAAGAGGTGCTAGAAAAATTATTAGAGGGTATCCACTAAGGTGGAAGAATTGAGATCTGGGGCTTCCAAGTGAAAGGAAGAGTGATTGTGAATGCAGACAAGATCCTGAGTCAGCTTTCATGAGAGGAGTCAAGGTGAAAGCAACAGGTTCTGCTGATCCTGCCAGCTTCGGGTTCAGTGATCCCAGCAGAGAACACTCTGCCCTGTGTAGCAACCACAAAGTAGGTTTAATGAGGTACTAGGCAACAAGCTATACTGGTTCTGACCAAAGCAAGTTAATACCCATAATAAGAGATAAATTATTAGCAAATTCATGTCTCACACTGTGCAGCCTTTTGTTCCAAAGATCAACTGTTCAACTATGGCTTGCTGTGATTTGGAGTATATCCTGTATAAGAAAATGTGTTTGTGTATTTCCAAATGGATTTGCAATATACAATAGACTAAAGGAACAGTGTATGAAACTACAGGATGTCAATCTGTTTATTTCCCAGTCCTGGTGATGTCATTTACTGGCGGTATGCCTTTGGACAAGTCATTTCCCATTCATGGCCTTAATGGGTACCTAGACCTGTGCCCTCATATGACTCTACCTTGCAGCTTAGAAACCGGTCAGTGCTGAGAATGAAAGATGCCTTAAATAGAATCTAAATGCAGAACTAAAATGACAGAGGACCGACCAGATAGCTCAGCAGACTAAAGTGCCTGCTTAGGCAGAGCTCAGGGGCTGGGGTTTGATCCTTAGCATCCACTACTGGCCCCGCCTCCAGGCCATGCTGAGATAGCATGGTGGCATGTGCCTATAATCCCAGCACATGGGAGCTGAAAACAGGAGGATCAGTAGGAGTCCAATCTATGTAATGAGATGCTATAGGGTCTGCATTAAATACAAGAAAAAGAAATAAAATGATAGCACAGATTGAGCTCTCCAAATTGACCAGTTAAAATATATAAAAATATATAAATATATGTGTATATATAGTTTTGAGTTTGTACATACTATTATGTTAGTTGCTATAGGAAAATATAATTATATATATACAATATGTATAGACTGAATATATTAAATATGTATAGACAGCAACCATATGTAGCTGTTTATTAGAATATTGGGCTGCATGTAAATTTAATAAAATATAAAACTCTATGGAGAGCCCAGCCCAAACCCCACCGCTGGGAGCTGAGCCCGCGCACCCGCTGCTGGTAAGCCCCTGCGCCCCTCTGCTCCGCCTCTGCGTTCCCGCGACTAACTTCCTGTCCCAGCCCAGCCCAAACCCCACCGCTGGGAGCTGAGCCCGCGCACCCGCTGCGGGTAAGCCCCTGCGCCCCTCTGCCCCCCCTCTGCGTTCCCGCGACTAACTT
>PVJA010051314.1:0-12856 GCA_004027025.1 Myocastor coypus | reverse complement strand
TAGACATCTTCAGACAAAATCTTTTCCAGGAGGCTAAGGAATTCCTCTATAGATTTTTGCCACAGAAAATCATATATGAGTCAGCTCTTTCATGGGGACTCCCTCAATGTGACAGACTTGACCTCACTTCAAGCCCCACTGGACATCCCTATCACTCTCCACCCAGGGATGATGAGATAGAAACAGATAAGCCAGAGAAGAAAGAAGTCCCTATGTGTGGCTTTCTCCCCAAGAATGAGAAACTCCTGGCCCTGCTTGCTCTAGTTAAGCCAGAAGTATGGACTCTCCAAGATAAGTGCATTCCAGTAATTGCACAGATCTAGCACCTGATCCCCAAGACTGAGGATGGAAATGATTTTGGGATAGCAACCCAGGAGAAAGTTCTAGAAAGGGTGAATGCAGTCAAGACCAAAATAGAAGCCTTCCAGGGGCCGGTGGGATGGCTCAGTGGTCTAAAGCACCAGCTTGAGGAAGCTTGGGCGGCTTCAGGGACCAAGGTTCAATCCCCGGCAACACATGCTGCGCCAGCCCTGCCCTCGGGGCGGGCTGAGCTGGCCATAAAAATGAGTGAATAAACAAACAAAGGTTCTGAAAGAAGAATAAAAATAATAAATAAAACAAAAAATTATTAAAAAAAAAATTAGAAGCCTTCCAGAAAACCATTTCTGTGCACTTCTCAGAACATATAGATGTTGTAGCCAAGGCCTCCAATGAGACTCATGCAATGGATTACCAGGCCCTGGCGCACAAGAGAGATGAGGCAGCCTATGGGAATCTCAAGGCCAGAGTTCTGGGCCTGAGGGCCTTCTGTGCAGAGCATAAATTTATATCAGCAGCAACTTGGAGAAAATTGTCAACTCAAAGGGTGAGGAGAAGCCATCTATGTATTGAGCTTAAGACTAGAAGAAAAATAACCAATCTCAAAGTTAGACAGACAGACAGACAGACAGACCAGAGCACAAACTTACCCAGAGAAAGCCAGAGATTTTAAGAGCATGGAGATTCCAAACTCAATGGATAGTAGCTGTTAATGGTATACAAAACAAGAAAGGTGAAAACAAAAGAAGAGGGTGAACTGGGACTTACTTCTGAACTTCAAGCCTAACATTCAGAGTGACTCAAGTTTAAATAAAAATAAACATCAGTCCCCTTGAGCTTTGCCTGCCTGATCTCTTCTGTTCCTGATAGCCAGAACAGATGGGTAGAGAAGTCCTCTGGTAGGCTGGTGGGCAAGGGGTGTCCAGGCCCATTCCTGGGCAACACGAGACACCAGAAGTTTCCCTGGGCTGGCCAGGCACAGCCAGTTTGCAATTTACTTCCACAGGGAGGAACAGCTGCTGGTTTCTGAAAAGGCCTCACCAGTAGGTGCAAGAACCCTGAGCAGGGCCAACCTCTGGCCCTGGTGGAGTTAATGTCCAGTACATGTGGAGGTGAGCAGCCTGGAATTCCAAGTGCGGGTTTAACATACCTAGTACAAGCCACTGAAGTTGCTGTTAATATAATTACAACAGGAAAGTGCCTCTAATGAGATGAAATACCCTTATAAGTGTACCTGATGTGGTTAAAAAAAAAACAACAGTGGATGGCATTTGATCATCCAACAAAAAGGCAGGGAACCTTAGTAACCAATGTGACAAATATCAACTTGCTTGGGGCTGTCAGTTTGAGCTCCTGCTTAGAGGAGTGTTTTAGAGTGGCATAAATGGATCATGTAAAGTATTAACATGAAATTTTGCTGCAAACTTCAAAAAAAGCACTAAAGAAACACAAAAAAATGTTAGAATTAGCATATGGTGATGCTGCAGCAACCAGGACGATAGTTTATAAGTGGTCTGAGCCATTCCACAAGGTTTGTATATCTGTTAAAGAGATGGAGAGATCGGGATGTCCCTCAGCATCAAAAACCACAGAATGTTGAGAGAGCCAAAATGATCTGACCAAACAAGCAATTGATTATTAAGAAAATTTCTAAGGATCTGAACATCTCTTCTGGTACCATACGAAGCATTTTAACCATTTTAATGACAGAATTAAACCTGAGTCAAGTGAGTCCAAAAATGTATCCATACCCAACCACAGGAATTAAGAGCAGTAGAGACAGTACACGGCAATGTTTCCCCTTCATTTAACTCTTACTGAGATAGGTACTATTCTACCATGGTAGTGACCAAGAAATGGTTAGGAAGGAACTCAGGTTCCAACTACCAATGAGTAGTTCTGAGCAAGGAGCCTCAGATGTGTAACTTTGTAGCTATGTGCTTAATGTTATGCCTTGACACTAATGTGTCTAAATACCAGTAAAAACTATTTACATAGATTAATCCAATAGTTTAGGAGGTGCAAAACCACAGAGCTGTTAAGAATATAAGCTCTAGGACTGAGGAAATAGCTTCACAGTCTGAGCGCCTGCCTGCCAAGCACAAGAAACTGGATTCAATCCTTGGTACCATGTGGCGTCACCACCAGCAGTGTTCTTTCCTTGTACTCTTATCAGCATGTCTAGCAATTTGACTTACATGCCAATTACATATAAAGTATTTTCCAGAAATTTTAAATAAATGTCTATCTGTGGGCTGGGGAAATAGCTCAGTAGAATAAGCACTTGCCTGGCAAGTGGAAGGGCCTGAGTTCAATCCCTGGCTCCACATGCACACACAAAAAATCTACCTGGTACAAAAAGAATAAAATTAAGAAATAAACATTTACAAGTCAAAACAGAAAAAAAAAAAAAAAACTAAAGCCTGTCAAAAGATAAAGATAATATGATAAAAATTGAGTGAGCTTCATATTAGACTTTTTTTTTTTTTTTTTTTGAGACAAGGTCTTATTTTATAGTCCAGGCTAGCCTTGAATTCACACTCTTCCTGCCAGGCTTCCTTATAATGGCATTATAGGTGTGTACCATCATGCCCAGCAGAAATCAAAACCTCTGACCTTCAACAAACCAAAAAAGGGGGCTGGGGAGATAGCTCCGAGGCACAAGTGCCTGCTGGGCAAGTGCAAGGTCGTGAGTTCGAACCCTGGTCCCACAAA
Source organism: Myocastor coypus (assembly GCA_004027025.1). Classification (NCBI taxonomy): domain Eukaryota; kingdom Metazoa; phylum Chordata; class Mammalia; order Rodentia; family Myocastoridae; genus Myocastor; species Myocastor coypus. The sequence continues at coordinate 9,823 of PVJA010051314.1, read as the reverse complement.
AAAACAAAAAAACAAAAAAACAAAAAAAAAAAAAAAAAACCAAAAAAGCTTTTGCATTCTGGAGTATTTCAGACTTTGGAGCTTCTCACATTAAGAATGTTCACAGTGAAGTCTATCAAACTATTCAAAAGTTAGAAACTCCAAAATCTAAAACATGGGGGGCTGGGGAGATAACTCAGTAGCATCAGCACTTGCCTGGCAAGTGCAAGGTCCTGAGTTCAATCCCCAGTACTGCAAAACAAATAAACAAACAAAATCTAGGACACATCTAGTACCAAAAACTTCAGCTAGCCAGGCATGGTGGCACACACCTGTAATCCCAGCACCTGGGAGGCTGAGGCAGGAGGATAGGTGCAAGTTCGAGACCAGTCTGGGCTACAAAAGTAAGCTCAAGGCCAGCCTCAACTGCATAGTGAGACCCTGTCTCAAAAAGACAAAAAAAAAAAAACTTCAGCTAAAGGATACTGTGTGTATTGTATATTTGTAATGGAGTACTAATCTGCCTTCAAAAAGGAGGAAAAGTTTTAACAATATGGATGAACTGGGAGAATATTATTCTTCATGAAATAAGGACAATACACAAAGACAACACAAACAACTGCAAATAAAGTGCCAACTACTCATGAAGTATTCCTGGTGCTAAATAAGGGAGATGGGGAGATACTGCCCTTAGGTACAAAGTTTCAATTATACCAGATAAGTTGTTTGTTTGGTTTTTTTAAAGAAACATTATATTATGCTATTTTCATATGTAGTATCTTCAGCTTTTTTTTTAAGTTGGGCAATTAAAATTTATTTTTAATCTATTTTGTGCTTCATATGCGTAAATTTTGTTATTTTTCTTCCTAAATCAAGAATTGTCTATATATGTGACTAAGAAACATTCAATGCTCTAAGCTACATCCTCAGCCTCTTTCTTTCCTTTCCTTTTTCTTTTTTAACTGGGGATCAAACTCCAGACTTTGCGCTTGCCAGGCAGGTCCTCAAGCCATTGAGCTATATCCCCAGTCCCCAAGAAACATTCTAAATAAAAATAAATAAAAGCTCCCATTTGCTTGGGATTCTGGATCCCAAGCTCAAATAACACTATACAAAAAAATAAATTGTTCTTCACAGAACATAAATATAGTTTTGATCTATTTAATAAGGTCTTATACATATCAACACCTATAGCATTTTTCAAGACCAATATGTTCAATCCAAAATCTAGCCTATCTCAATCTTCCTTTCACCTTTCAGAACAACAAAAAAATTACCTACCTTTCAGAAATCTCTTGCTTCAACTGAGGAACTTCAAGTGTTGAATCAGCATCCACAAAACCAAGAAAGTCTTGCTTCGTATTAAGGGGAAGCTTCTCCAAACCCTTTCCTGATGTTTCATGATCCCTTGACATAGGATCAAAATCACTTGGATCTATTTCTGATCCCTCACCTTCTGTAAGACGGACCCGATGACCAGGAGAACCATTAATGCTACTGCCTTCTTGATCAGAGCTGTTCTTTTGTTTTCCATCTCTGAGGGGCTTACTATTTAATCCATCATCCCGAAAACCTTTGGCAAATGGATTGTAATCTATTTTCAGTTGAGTAATCTGAGTGTTCTGATAGGCTGTTACTGCAAAGAATTCAGTCTGTGGAAAGGTAAAAGTATGGACCCCAGGGCCATTTAACTGTATCACTTCTGTAGCCTTTTCTGCAGGCACCAAATGAAGTCTTGGTAGGTAGCGATGCATAGAATGCAAGATAATATGCCCTTCTTGGTCCAATGTATTGTTGGTAAGTTTGAGTTTATAAAAAGATACAGGTTGGTGCATCCAATAATGACCAGTGGAAGGAGACTCTGGATGGATGAAAACTCTTCCCAAAACATGGGGCTCAGCTTTCCCACTGGGTTCCCACCAACGACCATTCCATTTATAGCGATGGTTATCCACAGGAGATATATCCATGACAAGGATATACTTTAAATTTGTATCTAAACCTGTTATCCAATAACGACAATAAGGAAACATTCGTCTTCCCTGCTTGGTCAGAATCATTTCTGTGCTTCGATTATGGAACTCATTCCACATACTATTATTATCAAGAGTGACAGTAATTCTTCCCACAGTACAATCAGCTGGAAGGCAAATCTTCCCTTTAGATTTCCCTGGTGATGACACCCTACTAGCCAAAGCACAAGCATCCTGATTGGTAACCAAAATTCCTTGATCAGTTTTGCCATTTCCTGGTTGTTTTAGGATGACAAAGAAGGTAGGTGCTGCTCCTCCCACTGTCCCACCATCTTGATTAGCCAATATTATCTGTTTCTCCTCCATGATTCCAGTGAGAAACTCAGTAGTAAAATAACTGTAGTCACCACATAGTCACATTGGCCTTCCTATCCTACAAATAAGCAAAAACAAAAAACAAAATATTTAATGAATATTTTACTTAAAGAACAACAAAAGTGAGTCATTCCCAAATTTTCCTAAATTCTTCTAAAACAATCCATACACCTATCTTTCAATCACAATCATTCTAACATATTTTTTTTCTTGTTGGTTTGTTTTGTGGGGGTTTTTCTGAGACAAAGTCTTACTACATAGTTCTGACTGGCTTTCAACTCACTATGGATCCCAAGCTGGCCTCAAATTTAAGGTGACCTTCCTGCCTTGGCCTCCTGAGCGCTGAGGGTCACAGGTGCATGCCACCACATCCCACTCCATTGTAATCATTTTTAACTGCACTTTAAAGTCATAACTCTAAAACTCCAAAAATTCACTATAAAATCTTATGTCACATAAAAAGCAATGAAGTTTAGTGATTTTAAAAAATCCATATAAAAATAACATGAAATTTAAAGCAATTAACTTGCACATTAAAAGAATTCCAACATGTCATGAACTTGCCAAAAGATTCCTTTACATAGCCAAATGCTTTGGGGTTAGGTGAAAAACAAAATCCCACTCCATTCCAAATAAACTGGAAAAATTATTTCTTGGTTTTTTGGTTGGTTGATTAGATGGTTTTTTTGGAACCAGGAATCAAACTCTAGGCCTTACATTTGCCAGGCAGGCATTGTACCACTCAGCTAAATGCTAGGCCTCCAGAATCATTTCTTTATATGGTACTGACATGCTCTCATAAATAGGTAAAAAACTACCTGATTAATATATAATGTGTGATGCTAAATAACTTGGGACTTACTAGAAAAATATATATTTTATAGTTTTAAAAATTCTAGGGGAAGCCAGGAGTGGTACCGCCTGTAACCCCAGCACTCGGGAGGCTGAGGCAGGATCGGTGCAAGTTCGAGACCAGCCTCAGCTACAGAAGTGAGCTCAAGGTCAGCCTGAACTGCACAGCGAGACCCTCTCTCAAAAAGACAAAAAAAAAAAAAAAAAAAAATTCTAGGAGGCCCAGCAGGATGGCTCGGTGGTGTAAAGTGCCTGCTTAGGAAAGCTTAGGCGGCTGCTGGGACTGCGGTTGGATCCTGGCACCACATGCTGCTTTTCCAGCCCTGCCCTCAGGGCGGGCTGAGCTGGCCATAAAAATAAATAAACAAAAGTTCTGAAACAAGAAAAAAATAAAAATAAAAAATTTTAGAATTTTAAAAAATTCTAGATATGTCATGATTTTTTTTTTTTTGTTTTGTTTTCTTTTCTTTTCTTTTCTTTTCTTTTATTTTATTTTGGTCTTTTTGAGACAGAGTCTCACTATGTAGTTCAGGCTGACTTTGGGCTTACTTTGTAGTCCAGGCTGGTCTCGAACTCCCAAAGATCCCGAGTGCTAAGGATTACAGTCATGCATCACCATGCCCATCATAACTTTTAAAAGAAATCTCAACAACTTTATTTATTTATTTATTTATTGGTAAGATGTAAAACCAAAAGCTAATGAAAACAAAAAGACTTGCAGGGGGAGCTGGGTGGGGACTGATCACAAATCCTTCACACTCCACTACATCTCCACCTCTTTTGTATTATTTTGAGATAGTCTCACTAAGTTGCTAAATCCCTCAGCTGGGCTTGAATTTGCAATTCTGCCTCAGCCTTTCAGATTGCTGGTATTACTGGTATACACCATCATACACAACTACAACTTTTTTTTCTCCAGTGCTGGGGATTGAACCTAGGGCTGCATACACTAGGCAAGTGCTCTACCCCTAAACTATATCCCCAACCCCAGACAAGACTATTTTTAATTTTTACTTATTTATTTGATACAGGGTTTTGCTATGTAGTTCAGAATCGTACTGATCCTCCTGTCTCAGTCTTTTCAGCACTGTGATTATAGGTCTGCATCACCACGCCCAGTTTTGAGGCCAGCATAGTGCACCAGATTTCTGGGGCCAGCATGGCATGCAACACTAAGGCCTGAACTTGGGTCTTTGCACCTGCCAGGCAGGCACTTAGATCATCAAACTATCTTTTCTCCAGCCTTCACAAGAAAATTTTGATAACCAGGAATGAAATTTAGACCTTGGACTTGCCAGGCAGTATTATGCCACTGAGCCACTTAATAAATTCATTATGTAATATTTTAAACCTGACCAATATCTAAGCAAGATTAAAACACAAGTTAACTTGTAACCAAAAGTTACATGTAACTTTCATTATATATAACTCATTCTTGTAATGCAAATCTTTCACGAATGGAGATAAGGGCTTGCTTGGCATGCACATGATCCTGGGTTCAGGAAGGGAAAAAATAAAAGCTTTCGTACAGGTCAACAAGACCAAATAACTTTAAAAAAAATAAAATAAAATAAGAGTCAAGAGAGGAAGAGTGGCTAAGAAAGTACAAAGCTTCAAAATAAGAGAAATGTAACTGGGCATGGTGGTGCACTCCTGTAATCCCAGCACTTGGGAGGCTGAGGCAGGAGGATCAGTGCAAGTTCAAGACCAGCCCGGGCTACAAAAGTAAGCTCAGGGCCAGCCTGAACTGCAAAGAGAGAAATGTAGGGGCTGGGAATATGTAGCTTAGTAGCACAACATCTGCCTAGCAAGCATGAGGTCATTAGTTTGGTTCCTGGTACCAAAAAGAAAGAAAAAACAAAAGAAAAAGGTAAATTGTACTAGCGGTGTAGTTCAGTTGGTGGAGTGCTTGCCTATCATGTCCCAGCCTGGAGTCTAATCCCCAAAATAGAAGTACAAAAAAAGAAATGTGAATTAATACCATTAAATCGAAGACTGGTGGTTAGAAAGGGCACAGGCCAATCAGCATTATCATCTAACCAGTTGCTAAGAGTCTAACACAACAGGTTCATTTGACCTAATGGAGCTCAATTTGAAAATTAAAATGACAAATGCATGTATCTATGACACAGCAGTTGTCCAAAACTTTTACCTTAAATATACCCACATCTATGATAAATTATACACATACAAGGTCATTCCATGATTCCCATTTATAAAACCAAAAGATGGGTGCTGAGGTTGGACTATGACTAGAAACTGATTAAACAAATGATATATCCATAAAGTAGAATTCTGTGTAAGTATAAGGTAATGCATTAACTTTATAGGTACATATAATTATCATCTATAAATAATGTAAGGGTCAAGTGCTCACAAGAGTCATGAATTAGTTTACGCTTTTTACAACAAAATTATTTTCCAAACCAAAGGGGGGGGAAAAAAAAACACTACCTGTTTGAAACAAACTAACATGAGCAAAACAGAAAAGGAGCTGGTAATATTGGTTATGTCCAAGGCAAGCAGTTGGTAAATACTCTTTGACATATTATAAAGCTTATGCATACAACATATTCAAAAACAAGTTAAAATCAGTTCCTTTTTCTAAGGTGCTGGGAACTGAACCTAAGGCCTTTACAGGGTATCTATACTCTCAGCCTTATTTTGGCTGGACAATCTCACTTAAATTGTCCAGGCAGGACTTGGAATTATGATCCTCTTAGCCAGCCTCCTAGAGCAGTGGGATTATAGAGGAATGTGTCACCATGTCCATTTTAAAATAGCTGTTTTGGGGGCCCAGCAGGATGGCTCAGTGGTCTAAAGTGCCTGCTTAGGAAAGCTCAGGCAGCTGCAGAGACCGCGATTCGATCCCCGGCACCACATGCTGCGCCAGCCCTGCCCTCAGAGCAGACTGAGCCAGCCATAAAAATAAATAAGCAAACAAACAGAAGTTCTGAAACAAGAAAAAAAATAAATAAATAATTTTTTAAAAAAAAATTTAAAAATAAAATAAAATAAAATAGCTGTTTTGGGCCCAGCAGGATGGCTCAGTGGTCTAAAATGTCTGCTTAGGAAAGCTTAGGCGGCTGCAGGGACCATGGTTCGATCCCTGGCACCACATGCTGCACCATCCCTGCCCTGAGGGCAGGCTGAGCCAGCCACAAAAAAAATAAATAAACAAAAGTTCTTTAACAAGAAAAAAAAAAAGAATAAAAAATTTTAAAAGTCTAAAAATAAATAAATAAATAAATAAAATAGCTGTTTTGGTTTTTTTAAAGGCCATGAAATTTATGCCTTGTAAACATAAAACCTATTCAAAAAATAAAGTTAAGGGCTAAGAATGTAGCTCAGCTGTGCAGTGTCTGTCTGGCAAGGTCCTTAGTTTGATTTGTGGTACCAAAAAAGAAAACAGAAAAATAATGAAGTTAAAACCCTGGCATGGTGGCCCACACATCAGGAGGCTAGGGCAGGAGGATCATCATGAGTTTAAGGGTACCCTGGGCTACACAGTAAGGCCAAGACCACCCTAGACTACACAATCAGACCCTGGAAAGGGAAGGAGAGGGAAAGAGATGGGTAGAGTAAGAAAGGGAAAGAGGAAAAGGAGAAAGGGAGAGAGGGAGAGGAAGGGAGAGTAGAGAAAGGGAGGAGTTAAGGGGGGGAGGGAAATAGAAGGGGAAACGTGAAAGAAAAAATGTGTGTGTGTGTATATATATATATATTTTATTTATATGAAATATACAGGATATACAAATCTTCATAAAAACCTAGAGAAGAACTGGCCAAATAGCACAGTGGATTAAAGCGCCTACAAGCAGGTGCATTGGCCAGGGTTTCACAGCAGGCTCACAATGCTGCTGCTGGCCTCAGGGCATGCTGAAACAAGCAACTGAGACTGGGTGAGGTGGCACACACTTGTAATCCCAGCTCTTAGGAGGCTGTAAAACAGGCACATCACTAATAGTCTATCTAGTAGTGAAACCCTGAACCCTCTGCAGACCCTTCCCTAAAAATAAAAATCTAAACAAAGTACAGGAATGGTTTTTTGTTTTGTTTTGTTTTTTGTTTTTGCAAAACTAGGGATTGAACTCAGGCCCTTGGGCTTGTCTAGTAAGTGCTTATTCTACTGAGCTATCTCCCCAACCCCAAAATCAATTAGTCAGTCAGTCAGTCAGTCTGTCTGTCTGTCTGTCTGTGACACAGGGTCTTGTTATGCAGCTCCAACACCTCAGACTTGTAGTAATCCTCCTGTCTCAGCCTCTCCAGACCTGGGATTACAAGTGTGTGGGCACCAAACCCAGTTTCAGTGGCCACGTGCATGCAGTACCAAGGATAGAACCTGGGTCTTTGCACTTGCCACACAGGTGCTTAGACCACCAAGCTATCTCCCTGGCCCCAAAGTATGTTAGTGTTGACAGGAGATGGAAGAGAAAAGTTGAATTATGGTGTTTCTTTCTGATGTACATTTTTCGGTTTACTAGCTTTATGCTCTTTTGCAATGTTTAAGATTCAATCCAGAGCACAATGGGCTTCATCCCCAGACCTTTTTAAATTTTTATTTTAAAATAGTGTCCAGTTAAACTGCTTAGACTGCCCCAAATTATGGTCCTCCTGATTCAGCCTCCAAAATTAGCTGGGATTATAGATGTTATACCACCAAACCTTGTGGTAAATATAGTACTTATGAATGGTGAACTTTGTTGTATGAATTATACCTCATAAAGCTTAATGAAACTGAGTTTTGCCAGGCATGGTGGCACACGCCTGTAATCCCAGCACTTGGGAGGCTGAGGCAGGAGGATCAGTGCAAGTTCGAGACCAGCCTGGGCTACCAAAGTGAGCTCAAGGCCAGCCTGAACTGCATAGCGAGACCCTGTCTCAAAAAGACAAAAAAGGGCCCGGTGGGATGGCTCAGTGGTCTAAAAAGCACCTCCTTGGGAAAGCTTGGGCGGCTTCAGGGACCACGGTTTGATCCCCGGCACCACATGCTGGGCCAGCCCTGCCCTTGGGGCAGGCTGAGCCAGCCATAAAAATGAATGAATAAACAAATAAAGGTTCTGAAACAAGAAAAAAAATTAAATAGATAAATAAATAAAGACCAAAAAAAAAAAGAAATCTGAGTGTTAAATGAATTGACCTAATATCACAGGGCTATCACCGTCAATTAGTTTACCTCCAATTAGTTGTTTTTTCTTGTTGGAGGTGATGAGACAGGGTCTCACTATGTAGGTGAGATTGACCTTCAACTCACTATGTAGACCAGGCTGGCCTCAAACTTGTGATTATCCTGCCTCAGCCTCCCAAATGCTGGGATTACAGGTATGCACCACCACACTAGGTTCTCGAATTAGTTGTTATACAATAATGCTACACCACAACTTCTATGAAGGTGGGTCATTAATTTTTTAAATAAATTTTATTAGGGACTGGGGAGATAGCTCAGGGGCACAAGTGCCTACGTGGCAAGTGCAAAGTCCTGAGTCTGATCCCTGGTTCTGGGAAAAACAATAAATAATAAATAATAAATTTTTTTTAAAAATACACCAAGGATCAAACTCAGGACTTTGCACTTGTGAGGCAAACATTCCACTGAGCTATCTCCCCAGCCCCTGGGTCACTAATTTTAATAAATCGCATTCAGCCATTTTATTGCCCTTTTTAACTAATTTTACCTTCCATCAGAGCTACTGACAGGTAACAAAAGCACCTCATCTGAAATTTATTAATACAAAATTGACCAATTTGAGAGGGAAAGATGAGCTTCAAAACTTTAAACACTGATCAGAGGATAATATTTTTAAAAAAAAAAAAAAGATCAAGAAGTTTGAAACACTGGTGGCAAGAGCTGGGAAAATGGCTGCTCGGCCGCAGAGGCGTTGCTTGCTTTCTATGACACAGTCGGTGGGCACCTTTCGTCATTCCTCGGAGGAGACGACCAGCGAGCCATGCTTAACGACGTCCATGGAGTGGGATACGCAGGTGGTGAAGGGGTCCTCACCAATCGGCCCCACGGGGCTGAGGGTTGGCGAGCAGCCCCGGGTCCCGAGACTGCCGTCGTGGCTGCAGCCCGAGAGGTGCGCGGTGTTCCAGTGCGCTCAGTGCCGCGCTGTGATCGGCGATTCGTTGCACCTCGTCTGGAATCTATCGCAAACTCTCGGGGCCGTGGTCTTTTCCAAAGTCACAGACAACGTCGTGTTGGAAGACTCTTTTCTGGTGGGCATCGAGGGTTTGCTCAAGTGCAGCACTTATAATCAATTATTCTGCAGTACCTGTGGGATTCTCATTGGTTTCCATCTGTATTCCACACATGCTGCACTGGCTGCCCTGAGAGGTCATTTCTGTCTTTATAGTGATAAAATGATGTGCTATCTCCTTAAAACAAAAGCCATAGCACGTGCATCTGAGATGGATATTCATGGTGAACCTCTACTAGAAAAGATAACAGAGCTGAAAGAGAGGATGATGCTAATGCATACTCGCTTAGATGAAGTAACGAAGTCTGTGAGGGAAAGGATACCTGACCAGTCCAAGCCAGAAAACTGACTCAGAACCCAGGCTTCAACATAGGCTTTGGGCCTTTGTAGTACTGTCAACCACAGAACTGCTTTGATCTTTTTATTATTATTGTATTTATTTTTATTTTT
>PVJA010051313.1:0-12895 GCA_004027025.1 Myocastor coypus | reverse complement strand
TGTTCTCCTTTGTACTTTTGTGTAGTTGTTCCCCTACTTGGGATGCTATTGATTTAGGCATGTCTTTGTCAACTTTAGATATTATTTCTGCTCTGATGTCCTCTATACGTTTCTCCAGCCGTTTTTCCACTTCATGTATTTCTTTTTTTACTTCAGATGTTATCTCTGATCTCAGTTGCTCTATAAGTTTCTGCACTTGGGTGTCTGCCTCAGATCCTACCAATTCAGAGGTTTCATCTCTATGGTTCCTATTTTCTTCCATGATAGTGTCTTCTGTATTTGGTTTGGGTGGGCACGGGTCCTGAGATTGCCTCCTACTCCTTGTTGTTATCATTTTGTATGGAAGCGACCTCTGCACTTTGGTGGTGTTATGCTGTGTCTATGGGCGTTTGGTCTTGAGACTGCAAGGTGGTTCTTCTACAGAGGTTCCTGACTCTTGTGTTGGGGCTCTGGCTGCTAGCTTTTGTGAATCCTGGCAGATGTGGTCTGTAGGTGGAGGTAGAGCTTTGGGATTGAATAGTCCTGGTAGGCTCGTGGACCAGATCGGTTGCCAAACGGGCTATTTGATGGGTTCAGTGCTGGAGCTTGGGCTGGAGGGGTTCAAAAAAAAGGGGGGGGGGCAGGGGAGGGGAAGGCGGGCCAAGGATCCTGACCCAGCCGGCGCGCGGGCTCTGCTACCGGCTGGGTCTCTGGTCGGGACTGGAACAGGAAGTTAGTCGCAGGAACGCAGAGGCGGGGCAGAGGGGCACAGGCAGCTTGCCCGCGGCGGACGCGCCGGCTGGGCTACCGGCTGGGACTCGGTCGGGACTCCTGGTAGTCCTTCTTTTTCTCCAATTTTTGGTTCGTTAACTTACATTTTCAACCCTCCAGCAGAGAAGCTTTGTGATACTATTACTCTATAACATAGGTAATTGAGCTTAACTTCACTCTTTCTGAGCATCAAACATCTTAGACTTAGCTTGAAATTGATATTTTCCATTAATCATTGATATTCTAATAACTCTCTGTACAATGTGATAAAAGCAATTACACATTTTATGCAGACATTTAGAAATCCAAGGATGTACAAAATTGTAGCTTGTCAAGCCTATGGCATTTTTCTCAGTTTCTTATTCTCATTTAATATCATTTTTTCATTTTTTTCTTAACCAACCATTTACCTGAGAGAGAGTATAGCAGTTACTGAGTTTACATTAGAAGCAGTACACATCTAAAAGACCAGAATAACAGGCATTCCAAGCATAGTTTTAGTGGGGTTTTTTTTAATTATAAAAGTTTTTTTAATATATTTATTTACGTATTTACTTATGGCCGGCTCAGCTTGCCCTGGGTGTGGAGCTGGCACTGCATATGGCTCTGGGAATCAAATTGCGGCCCCTGTAGTTGCCTAAGCTTGCCTGAGTAGGTGCTTTAGACCACTGAACCATCTTGCCGGCCTGCATAGTTTTAGTGCTGCATGTTGCTATTAACAATGGGAAAAACCTTTTGAAGGTTCTTAGGACCAAAATGTGATTCATCCTGTGTACATAAGTGCGTGGTTTTGCTCTTATGTTTTCTCTCTTTTCTGCTTCCATTCACTTCATTGTTTAATCCATAACACATTCAGCTGTGTTATGCCCTTCAATTTTTATTTCTTCTTCAGAGTTCTTACACTAGGGAGACTATACGATATTTACACATGTAGGTGTGGTTGATTTCACTTATGAGTATATGTTCAATATACATCCATTCATATATGTAAACTTCCAATTTATCATTCTTTATAGCTGAGTAATATTCCATTGTATAAAAATACCACATCTTTTTCAACCATTCTTCAAATGATGGGCATTTTGGTTGTTTCCAAGCTTTGGCTATTACAAATTGGGCTGCTATAAACATAGGTGCATAGATATCACTATGTTATGATGTTTTCAGTTACTTCTGGGAAAATTCCCGGTAGGGGGATAGCTGGATTGAATGGGATTTCCAGTTCTAGTTTTTTAAGAATCCTCCACACTGCTTTCCATAATGCTTGCACCAATCTGCATTTCCACCAGCAGTGGAGAAGGATTCTCTTTCCCCACAGCATCTCCAACATTTCTGCTGGTTGATTTCTTTATGATAGCCATTCTTTCTGCAGTGAGATGGTATCTCAGTGTTGTTTTAATTTGCATTTCATGGATGGCTAGCAATATGGAACATTTATTCATGTATTTATAGGCTTGCTGAATTTCTTTTGTGTGTTCATCTCAAATGCCCATTTTTGGATTGGGTCTTTGAATTTGGAGACCCTAATGGTTTTTGGTTCTTTATAATTCTAGACAGAAGACCTTTGTCTGAATACTTATCAGTAAAAATATTTCAAAATTTGTGGGCTGTCTTTTCACTCTGTTGGTAATTTCTTTTGATGTGCAAAAACTTCTTAACTAGAGGAGGTCCAATTTGTTGATGCTATCAAGTGTTACACATGCATTTTGATTTTTGTTCATGAACTTTTTGCCTACCCCAATGTCTTCAAGATTTTCTCCCACTTTCTTTTCCAGGAGATTTAGTTTCTCTTTTAATATTTGGATATTTCATCCATTTTCACCTTAGTTTAGTGCATGGCGATAGGGCAAGTTTTAGTCTTTGGCATGTAGGCAGCCAGTTTTTTCAGCACCATTTGTTGAAGAGGCTATCTTTCTTCTAGTAAGCATGTTTGGGCCCTTTGTCGAAGATAAGGTGGCTGAGTGTATTTGCATTTGCTTCTGCATCTTCTAATCTATACCATTGAACCTCAGGTCTATCTTTTTTTTTTTTTTTTTTTGCCAATACCATGCTGATTTTATTACTGTAACTTTGTATTAGAACTTTAGATGAGGAATTGTAATGCCTCCTGCCCTACATTTATTGCCCAGAATTGCCTTTGCAATTCTGGGTCTTTTTTGGTTCCAAACAAATTTTAGGAATGATTTCTCCAGGTCTGTGAGGTATGTTGATGGTATTTTGATATGAAGTGCATTAAATCTGTATAACAATTCAAGGAGTAGGGCCATCTTCACAATGTTGATTCTTCCTATCCAGGAGCAGGGAAAATTGTTCCATTTTCTGAAATCTACTAGAATCTTCATTCTTGCATCATCTTGCAGATGTTGAATTATTTTTTTCCTGCATCCTGGTTGTTTGTAAGAGATCCTTTCTTACCTTTTCACTAGCTGCGATGGTGTCTTCAAGATCTGAGACTCTATCTTTACTTTCGCTCATATGGTTTTATCAGCTTGTGATTGAGGTTTTATTTTCTTATATATTCTCTTTGAAACTGTTTCTTATGATCTATTTCGTTCTTATATTGCTCAATCAGAGACTCCTTCATTTTTCTATTCTCCTCTAATTTTTTTTATCAATGTCTTCTGTAGTAGTACTGAAGTCTCTCATTATAGTTATCCTTTCTCTCTCTAGTTCAGAGATTATTTCTGCTCTATTCTCCTCTCTACCTTTCTTTACTTGTTCCCCTACTTTAGATGCTATTGATTTAGAGATGCCTTTTTTAACTTCAGAAGTTATTTCTGTTCTGATTTCCTCTATACTTTTCTGCAGTTGTTTTTCCACTTCAGAATCTATTAATTCATGCATTTCTTTTTTTACTTCAGATGTTATCTCTGATCTGAGTTGCTCTATACGTTTCTGCACCATCTTTCTACCTTGGATGCTACTGATTCAGAGATTTCGTCTGCATGATTCCCATCTTCTTCCATGGTACTGTTTTCTGTATTTGTTTTGGGTGGACTTGGGACCTGGGATTGGATCTTGCTCCTTGTCTTTATCATTTTTTATAGCAGTGATCTCTGCACTTTGGTGCACTTCTACAGTTAGCGCCTATGGAAGTTTGGGTCTGGATCCACAAAGCTTTTTCCCCTCCAGACATGCCTGGCTGTAAGTTGGAGCTCAGGTGGCTGGTTACCATGGGGCCCCATGGATTGGGATGGTTGTTGGCCATGTAGGGATGGTGGGTGGCCATGTGGGGACTGTGGGTGTAGTCGGGATTCGGGCAGTTGTCGAGTTGGGGGATCACTTCGAGATGAGAGAGTTCTTACCTGGCCAATGTCAGCCCTGGCCAGGAAGGTGGGTAGAATCAGAACCCGGGCTGTCGATGAATCAGGGGATGGACCAGGGCTGAGTCTACTGGTTGGTCCAGTCAGGATGGCAGGTGGGGTTCAGGCTGGAGTTCGGGAATGGTGCACGGGTCCAGGAGGAGTTCTGAGATGGCAGGTCAGGTCAGGGGGCTGGAGTTTGGGCTGGATGCTGTGGGGCCAGTTGAAATGGAGTGCGGGTCCAGGCTCTTTACACAGAAATTTAGAAATCTAACCATATACACAACTGTAGCAGGTCAACCATATATGATTTTTTCCTTGTCTCTTACTCTCTTTTATTAGCTTAAAAAAAAACATTTACTTGAGAGAGAGTATAGCAATAATTCAAAGGACATTAGAAGCAGCACACATCTAAAAGACCAGAATGACAGGTATTCCAAGGATTGTTTTAGTATTGCACATTGCTATCCTCAGTATCAAAAACCTATTGGAGATTCTTAGAACCATTGTCTACATCATCCTGTATATATAAGTGCATGGTTTTGCCCCTGTCATGTTTCCTAACTTAGACATTTTAACATTAGCTGAAGTTTAGAGCAACAGCACATTTTATGACCAGATGGAATCTACCAAAAACTACATACATACTTCAACAGTTCACTGTAGCAATAACTGTCTGAAAGCTAACGATTACCACTTTGAGCACCTATTGTAACTGTAGGGGCCAAAGGTTACTTGCTTTCACAACATCTCAATAAACTGTGTATTAAAATATTTATATATTTTTATTTTCCTGATGTGTATATTTCTTGGTAGACTCTATACAAGAAATTACATTAATAAAACACAAAAGCTTTATTTAGCCTTATGAAGTCTAGTTCTTATAAGTTATTAGTTTAGTTTTTGTAAGTTTAAACAACAGCATCTTAATACATTATGAAAATTTCATTGCTTTAAATATAGAGAACAATTTAACGTCTTAACTATACCTAACTTAATAATGTGTAATAATTTTTTAAGTAACATTTTCTGGAATGGGACCTTAGGCAAAGAGTCACCCAGTTTTGTTTTCTTCCATAGGAAAAAAACAAAACAAAACCAGAAACAAACTGGTTCAGAAAGCTGCTTTTTATCTATGCTGGGAGCATTATCACATAGTGTCAAGGACTCAGGGCTCCCCACTTAATGAGAAACATATACATTTTTATTTAGGGTTTTAACTCAGTAAGTGTAAGAAAGTAATATTAATAGCTTACAAAAAAGACATTTAATAGAACCAAATATCTTGTTTTTCAGCTTAAGTTAAGAACATTCGAATTTAGTAGCTGACGACTCAGATGTTGTTGTAAATATTTATAATCATTAATTCTAGTTATTCACTTAGTCATTTGAACAATTACTTTAGATTATTTATGAAATTCAAAATACAAGACTAGCATAGATAAACTAAATTTTAAACTATTCATAATGTTTAATCAAAGGGAAAAATCTTTTAAAGTTTCTTATTTGAAATATAATAGCAATGGATGTTGTATCTTAAATTTTTGTCAAAGATATATGGGCTAATGGCCTAATCAAATATATGTTAGCAATTTAAAAACTTCCTTTCATTTTCAAGTCAACTTAAATTAACTTATTTTTAAATCAAAGTTAGCGCAGAAACATATATTAAGTGAAATTATGTAATCCTTATTGTACAGATTTTAAATTATTTGCAAGTTTTATATAAATATTAAGCCTAGAAATTTTTACACTCTAATTATTTAACTGAAAGCCAGAAATTTAAAAGGGCAAATTATCAAAAAGAAATCAATATGAGCTAAAAAAATTTTTAATATAGCAGCTGCAGACCCTTTAGCCAATTATTAAAAACATACGCTACCAGGCAGACACACAAGACCATGTGTGACACAAAACACTTACATTAAATCAGCACTTTTAGATGCATCACTCATTTTAAATTATAATCTTCTTAATTTAGGATTTATAGCTATAAATATAGTCAGTCAGAATTTTCCCTAGGAGATATTAATTAGCACCTTTTATTTTTAGGTTACTCATGACTGACATCTCTTGTAATACTTATCATATCATCATAGAGTTGCACCAATGAGTTGGAGAAGGAAGAAACATCAGGGCACAGAAGGAGAGCAGTAGAAAGTCAGGTTAGAGAAAAGCCAAAAGAAAGATCATTAAACACATCAGTGTTAGAACTTCATATTGAGAAAGTCAGACTATAAAAGGGTTTAGAAAAGCACCCATGCAAGCTTCCTGTTACTAGGATCCTATGACATGGCTAGAGGCTAAATATAAGAACTTCAGAGCCCTTTTCAGATTGTGGCAGAAAAGTTCTAACTACAGGATGGTGTTGCAGTGCATTGGCCACTGAGGGGCTAAAGTTCCCTACCCAGGAGCTGTATTGTACAGAAAAAAAATAAGATTTGTGGGAGATATGGAAGGTTAAATCAGGACCAATTTTTAAAAATACATTCCAAAGATAAAACACAAGGTATAGAAGACATAAAATCCATTTTGGGGTCCTACTGGAGATGAAGCATCCAAGCAGCACACATTTTTAAGAGTGATTGTTGGCTGGGCGTGGTGGCTCACGCCTGTAATCCCAGCACTCGGGAGGCTGAGGCAGGAGGATCGGTGCGAGTTCGAGACCAGCCTGGGCTACAAAAGTGAGCTCAGGACCAGCCTCAACTGCATAGCGAGACCCTGTCTCAAAAAGACAAAAAAAAAAAAAGAGTGATTGTTCTCAAAACCCATTAAGGTGAGCCCTTATGTAGACCTGAGGCAATTGCCAACTGTACTGTTACACTGAAAGTGAGGGGGTCTTTGAAGGAAAATAAAATGGCCCCTTAACCTTATGCACCATAGTGAAATTTTTTATGTTGCCTTCAGGTCCTACATGTGAGTGGCCCCAACTGGGTCTGTCAATTGAAAATGGAAAGTTAGAATTTCCCCAAGGGACCAAACAAACTCCTTATACTTTATCCTAAGGGAACACAACAGTTGGTATCCAAGCTCAGAGGCTTTTGAGTCACCCCAGCCATGTTCTTTCACTTACTCTCTGGGTAAATCTGTAAAGCCACATACAAACATAACAATAGAGAGAAACCAAGGGAAGCAAGAAAAGTTTTTCTTATACCCATCTATACCAATCACCAGATGCCCTCACTCTCTGAGGGATAGAAAAAGCCTCAGAGTTAGGTTTATAGAAAGGATAAGACAATAGTAGACAGCAAGAAAGAGTGGACAATAGTCAATGGAGCTTTATTAGAAAAAAAATCTGTGAACAATTCAGAGATTTTTATGATGAGAAAGCTCAAAGTCTACAGCATATAGATCCCATTTTAATTGACTCTCATTGTTTAAGACATTGAAAGATAATCATGGAGCAAAGGAATGAGTGTTGTTGAATGCCAGAGTAGACTTAGTCTAATGCAGCAAAATTCCAGAAGACAGATTTTGGTTCAGTGAAACTGACTGAAACTTTTGTTAGCATTACCTCTGAAAATGGCATGGGTTGTTCCCAGAAGATATGATCTTTGGGATAGTTCAAGGACAAAGGGACAAAGGACAGTGTTCTAGATTCCAAGTTGATCTTCTTGATGTCCTGAGGTTCAAGCACAGCGATGACTCACATCCTGCTAAGCTTTTTTCTTATACTTCAATTTTCATCACTTTATCAATTCTTAAAATTGAGTTGGAGCTTGGGTTCTTTTTCTTGGCAATAGTTTAGAAGTGCAATTAGTTACTGAGGAAAGAAATCTATTTTACTCCCCAAATATACTTTCTGGGATCTCATTATGATATTAAAAGAACTTGTCCTAGTTTGAATGATGCACAACATTTAATGCTATGTATTATGTACTGGAGAATGCAGAACTGAGAGTTTCTAGACTTCTCACTCAAGGTCTCAGATTTTTAATAATCTCAGACTCAAAACAAAATAACTAACCTGGAATATATCTTGATATTATAAATTCACATGCTTTGTCATTAGCTTCTTCAATTCACATTTTTCCATGGTCCATAATTATCTTATTGTCCCTTGTTCCTTTTTCTGATTGTTTGTAAGATCCCTTTGGTATTCTGTTCTTCACTATAGGAAGCCAGTCCACAGCACTATTTCCCACTTTCTCTTAGTAATCAGGCTCCTGTTAGGCCTAGTCAATAGGAGACTGTCTTACTTACCACTCACACTGCTAGGACAAAATACCCTATATTCACAAGTTTAAAAAGTAAAGGTTTATTCAAGATTTGTAGAGGTTTCAGTTTATAGTCAGCTGTCTCCAAGGCAAAGTGACGTGGCAAAAGGACTTGGCAGAGGAGAAACAGTTCATAGAAGGGCAGGCAGAAAGCAAGAAACAGCTGCATTTAGCCTCTCTTTTCCTTTTATTTCATTCAGCGTATGAGCCTATTGGTTGGTGCTACACATGGCCAGCTTGAGCCTTCCCTATATCCATACCCAGACCTATCCTGAACCAGTCAGTGGATGAATCTAGTTATCACACACCCTAGATTCAGGAACCTCCCATAACGTCCCACCTATGAACACATGAGGCTTTAGGGAGACACTGAGATACAAACTATAACAGAAATACTGGCTGGAGATTGGAAAGTGAAAAATTAGAGGAGGTAGAGAAGGCAATAAAGCAGCACACACACACATACACCCCTACCCACACACACCACTTGGATAGTATGCATTATTTCCAGAAGCAATTTGTTTCTTCTGCAGTCTCAGCTCCCACCAGTTGGCCTTTACCAAGATCGCAGCCCCCATAAGGGTGTCCCAGACCCTGAGATCTTATGCTACTACCCTCCCCTGTGGTCTCCTCAGCCAGAGGGTGAGGAGGGTATAGCTTCTGCTTTCTTTATTCTGAGGTGCCTCTATTCCCTTTATTCTCTTCCAATCTCTCTTAGTCTTGGTCTCTATGTCTCTGTCTCTGTCTTCTTCTCTACCCACACTGTATATATATTTATGTGTATGCAATAAAAATCCTCTTTAACTTTTTCGATTCCTTTAAAAACTAGTTCTCTTTTCACCAAACTGACTCTTTGGCTCTGCTGGCAGACTGGCCCTGACTCATACCATTCTTCAGCTCAGCAGAGGGTTTGATAACATTCTAACATATGGGTTCAAAAAAATGAGTTGAAAAAATTGAAAGGAGCCATATTAATTTAAAGAAAGCCATTTACTACCCTTGGCATAAATCTTAAGTGGCAGTTTTCATAGCCTCCTCCTTTCCTACAGTCTATCTTAAGTCCCTCTTCACAATATAAAAGGGCCCATTGCGTCTTTGTGTACTTGAAGACTCACTACACCCTCAAGTGTTGGAAATTTCATTTTGGATTTTCTTATTAGACTTTAAATCCAATTGTATTAATATGAATCCTTCAATAACAAAATCTATTCAGCAAATCACTCAAAAGAAACCTTTAATTTCATGTATTTTATTTTCTATTCTTGTTTTTCCCTTCTGCTTATTGCCATTTTCTCTTTTCTCCCCATGGAAATAATAAACCCGATCAGAGCAACATATAAACAGCCCACCAGAATGACCTCTATCTTCCTCTGTGTCATAAAAATGGGGATGTTGCCATAGCAACTCTAGAAGAGATATTCTTGACTTCCTGGACTGCAATCTCCAAAAAGAACTATCTTTGAGATATTATCTATCCTGAGGTGAGGGACCTGATATTGTTTCATATAAAATTTCTTTCCGTAATGTGAAACCCACATTTGAAGCATAATGATTCTAGGTAGTCCCCTAGAGCATTTTACAAGGCCACAGGTACTTGCCAGAAGTTCACTATTCACCTTGGGACCGATTAGTGCCCACTTGCTTCTAAGTACAGCTATTTTGAGATTATTCTAGTAGCTCAAAATCATGAATTGTGGCTAGCACCAATTACTGAGTTTTAGATGTGTAAAATTCTTGGAAACTGTCAAGTTTGAGCCCCTTCTCCCCAGATGGATGGTTACCTCTTACCATTGCCTCTTCTTTGACCATTCGTGCTTTCTGTTTTTCTCTTTCCTGTTTTGTGTTTTCTTTTTTGTTTGTTCGTTTTTTTTTTTGGTTTTTTTTTTTTGATAATGGGGATCAAGAGATAGGGAGGAAAGGAATAAAGAAAAAAATAATGTGCTGTGTACATGTACTAGCTCCACACAAGAAACATGAAGTATATATTTGAAACATGTATTAATAAATAAATTTTAAGGGGCCAGCAGGATGGCTCAGCGGTCTAAAGCGCCTGCTTGGGAAAGCTTACACGGCCACAGGGACCACAGTTCAATCCCTGGCACCATATGCTACACCAGCCCTGCCCCCAGGGCAGGCTGAGCCAGCCATAATAAGAAGAAGAAATAAATAAAAACTTTTAAATAAATAAATAAATAAATTTTAAGATTTATAAGGAATAAGGAGGAAAAGATTCTCCCTAATGTAGCACTGACTCGGTGTTAGCCTCTCTAGCAGTCATAAATAATGCTCATGTCTCACAGTGAGCCTACATTCTACCACCCAGATGTTCAAGTGTCTCATTCTTCCTGTAGCTCTAAAATGCAAAATAATATTAGTGTGTCCAACATTATCATAAGTCTCTTGCATATATATTTTCCTCTTATCTTCACAAAAACCCTGGGTATAAAATGCTTTTGTCCTATTATAGCCATTTTTACTAAAGACAGCAAGGAACTTGCCAAACACCTCAACTAGAAAACTTCAGAGGCTTCATTTCAAACCAAACCTGACCAGATACTCTGGTTGCTCTTCAGCTCATATAAATCTTTTGCCTTTTGAAACCTGACCAGTCTGATCCAAAAATTCCTTCATGTCCACCATATTGAATCTCCAAAGAGGAAACTCTGAACCCCAAAAGGACATTTTTCATGTCTAATTTCCCACTGGCCTATCACCAATGTTGCTGAAGAAACAATCTTTTCCTTTCAGCTTACCTCATCTTGGGCACACTGCAAATGTTCAACACATATAAATCAAAGTATGAATAAACTTGCTAGTTAATATCCACCTCTCTTATTTACCCTGCACCTGAAATACTGCCAAGATGTCTAAGATAACATTTTACTCCTGTTCTTCACGACTTCCAACTAAACTTCCATAGGCAAGTAATTGATTAACATCACACTATTTCTTTACAATTGCTCTGTAGTCCTCACCCAAATAATAAAGTGCAAGGTTCTCTTCCTCCATATATTCTTGAAGTTTTATCTCTTTCTTCTCTATCCCATTACAAAACCTACCCTTTTGCCTCTTTAGCAAATTATGAGATGATTCACAGCTGAATGATTAGCAACTTTCCAATATGAAGTTGTTTTAACCTTTGAAGTTTTGCGCACACAATTTCCTCCATGAGAAAAATCCTGGTCTCCCCTCTCAGCCATACAGACACAGATGTTCACGCACACACTTCCCTTTCCTCATTTGTCTAGCAAACTCCTGTTCCTCTATTAAGAATTACCTCTTAGAACATCTGAGATTCACAGATTTTTCAGGAGAACTCTGCTTTCTGCTTCACCTGCCAATGTCGGTAGAAATTAATTTTGTTTTCAATGTGTAACTCCTTGCTGTACTGTAAAGTTGTGCTATGATATGAGTGTATCCTTCGGAATCCATATTGAATTTGATTGCCAAAGTAAGAGGACTGAAGTAGCAGGATTATTGAGGAGGCACAAGGGCCTGAGTTCAATCCCTGGTTCCACCAAAAGAAAAGAAAAAGCTGCCCAGACTGTGAGTACTTTGTCCTATGCAGGAGAAAGGCCCTCACTGAAGAACGGGATTGTTATCACAGGAGTGATTATTGGAGAACCGGGGTCAGTGTCATGGCTCTGTCTTGCTCCCATACTTTCCTGCACTCTCATGTGCTCTTTTGCTATTTGATGCCCTCCATGACAGGAAGATGCAGCAAGAAGACCTCTAATAGATCCTATCTCTTTGACACTAGACTTCCTTGACTTTAGACATGTGAAAACCTTCAGGTTTTAATAAATCATGGCATTAGTGGCATTGTTCCATTGCAGAAGAAAATGGATTAAGACATTTTGCTGCAGGTAGGAACCATGTATCATATTCTCTATACCCCAGTACTTGATAAAGTGTCTGTGTTGTGTACCTAATGAATCACTATTTGTGGGCAATGTGAAGCAAAAAAGGGACTAAAGAGAGGGAGGAAAGAGCTCTTCATATGACTAAGAAGAAGAATCTGCACAAATACCCGCACTCAGTGACTAAATTTAGTTCATTAAGGCAAAAGTGGGCAAAATATTTGTAAGATGGGGAACACTGCCTAACAAAACTCACCCAAGAAAAATGTGATAGTAGCAATTAGGGAGTTAGAAAATCAGAAAAGCAAAAGATAGCAAAACAAAATTTTTACATAATTTTATTTCATGCTATCTTTGTCTACAAGATTTATTTCCAAATCCAATAGCATAGTAACTCCAAGAATCATTAAACTTGTGTTGTATGTTTCTTAATAGTTTAAAATATTTTGAGATATAAAGTAATGCTTATTGCAAAAGTGTGATATTGTCTTGTTAATTAGTTTATCTCTTCCCTGCCACTAATCAAAGAATTTAAGTGTGTATTTCTTGAGGCCTGATACATAAAATAGATTTAAAGAAAGATCGAGTTGAAAATGATTATACTCTGGTTCTCCAAAGAAATAAATTTTTCCAATTATGAAAGACCTTGTTGACTAACTTCCTGTCCCAGCCCAGCCCAAACCCCACCGCTGGGAGCTGAGCCTGCGCACCCGCTGCGGGTAAGCCCCTGCGCCCCTCTGCCCCGCCTCTGCGTTCCCGCGACTAA